>CM064483.1:35488772-35613706 GCA_032716605.1 Paralithodes platypus | reverse complement strand
GTCGGTGGGCCAGATATTGGATCCATGTACCAGATTCTTTGTTGCGGAAGATGATCATGGACAAACTGTGAGTAAAATCCCAGGAAAAAAGTGGTAATGGCTTGTCAACTTCTGCCTGCAGCAACCAGTAGAAATCAACAACAATTAGAGTAGGACACTTCTCCATTTCCTGTGTGTTTCGTTTGGTGCAGACAAAATCAAAACGAGCTGTCTTTAGCTGCTTACAGTATGGGACAATTTCACGCTCTTTGCCATCCAAACTGCCGTCTGTTCCTCCCACTGTGTTACTGGTGAGCCCATCATTCACACAGTTCATTGGTTCCTAGTGGCACCATCCATGTTTTGGTAGCAGATTTCCATGAATGGTAGCAATGCAGGGTGTCTTTTCCATCAATCGTATCCATGTTAACATCATAATTATTCCCATGCGAGCCATGTGCCTAGGTTAGGATTCATTTGTATGCCATCAGGAGAATCTTGATCACATTCTTCAGTAGAAAAGGCAAATTCAGTCTCTAATGCCTTTACTTATTCATAGCTGAGGGAGTTTCCCAGACGGTTCAAGATACGTAGGATCAATTTGGAACCAGTTAAAGTACCGAACCCCAGTCCAAGTACAGTATTTTTCCAATGGCCGCCGGTACTCTTGATGTGTTAAATACGGCATCTGATGGCATAGCCATAACCTTTCTAACTACTGCTTCTCTGTTATCATCACCTGAAGGTTCACGAAGGCCACAAAGGAGGTTTTGTAAAATAGTAAGATTTCTTCAGGAAGGTCAGGTGAACATGCCTTGAGTGTCTCAAATGTTGTTGGAGTTGGTGTATTCCACTTGGTCATTCCTGTATCACAGCTCGAAGATGCAATGCTGCAGTGCATATCACTTGGAGGTGCTTTGTATCATCATTCTGGAGGCTTGCTCTAGCATCAGTTTCGGAATATCAGAACTATACACAAAATTCCCCTTTCGTTTGTCATTAATAGCTATGGAAATGTTTTCAACAAATTTGTCTTTAATCTTTTTCATTAACGCCTGTCCTGTGTAGCTTTCAATACCGTCAACTGTTCCTCCTGCACAAAGATATTCTTTTTTATAGAGTCAAAAATTGAAGTTGAAAGCATTGCCGAGAATTTCCAATAACCTCATCCTCGATTAGTGCTGATATTGCACTGAAAGCCTGGAATGTAGATGCTTATTAGAAGTAATGGTATCTGCATGCTTTGGTGCATTACCCTCAACTTCCTTAGAGAATGCACGACGGCAAGACTTATGGTATTGAGCTTCTTTGGCCATCAGATCTTTCCCACAATTGATTGTACTGATCAAAGCTTTGATCCGTTCATTGTTACTTCTTAAAGCTGCTACAAAAATAGTATTACACCCGTCTTCAGTACAACAGTCTGACAGTGGCTCTAATCCGATTGATGGTCTTCCGCAGTACAGGACAGAATTATACATGAGCCTCTCAATAAGCCCTTCTTATCTGATGGCGGCATCGAGCTTCTGCACCGAGTCTGTGTTTTTTTGGAGGGAGTATCGCTTTGTGAATCTATGATGGCCTTTTCACGGCAGTGTAATTTTTGTAGCATGAAGAATGATGCATTGCATTACTGAATTCTTGTTCTAAACTGACTTCTGTTGTTATGTCTCTGTAGCGATATGATCTTAGTGCAAGTCTTGATTCTGCTGCCTTTTTTAAAGTACCCCATGTACAGTTCATGAACACTTTCAGTGGATAGCCTTCACTTTCCTTGCAAATGATGCATATAGGTTCAGCTGCTAGATTGCATTGGTTAGGAGGGATGCCATCGTCATCTGTGCAGCCGTACATGAGAGGAATGAAAACATTAGTTTATCATGGATTTTGCATGGATTTCAATAGACAACTTTTTGCAGGTGAACATTATTAAGAATTTAAAAAGTTCACATGGATGCAACCAAATATTAGCGGTATTATAGGAAACTTAACAACTAAACTGAAATGCTTGCAAAATAAGCGACTAGAACGATAACGGCAATTGCCACACAAATTTCCACAAAAAAAGAGACAATTACAATTGCGTTCAAATAATTACTATTTGGGTAACATAAAAACAATATAGAATATGAAGCTCCAGCCGCACATGGAAGGTACAAAGACAAGCAGAGAGCACTGCTACTATCCTAATCATGGAATTCGTCTCCACTAACCATAGTGCTCTTGAACAAATCACCATAGAGACACTTTGTAAGCAGAGAATCAAGGAACTAAAGTATTAGCTAAGCACAATTGTACATAAGAAATGGATGCATAACAAGTTAACAGAAATTACAAATAGAAAACAAAAAATACATAGTAAATTAGGCAACACATAAGCATAGCAATAATGTGGTTACTGGGCATCAACTGTATGACATAATTGTACAAAACCCCATCAATGGCCATATCAGTTAAACTTGACCTAAGGCAGTAATTTACTCAAAGTTACTAATAAGTAACTGCGCAGAAGCATGCGTACAGTATATGAGCATGTAAAATATACAAATGATATTTGCCACAAGCCGTGGTATGAAGTGTCGGGCTGCTGATCGAAGGGTCAGCAGTTAGATGTTGGGCAGCTCGGTCTAGTGATTTGTGGCAACTGTCCAGTGAAGACCATATAAGAGGTGTCATGCCCTAGCCTTGTTAATCAAGAGAGTGCAGAGTATTAAAAACTGCCTCAGCTCATCATTGAGACAGCTGTCATGCAAAAATTAGGCCAAGATACCTTGACTGAAATGATTTTAATCTAAATTATAGTTTATAATGCAGTCACAATAATTGACTTAATACTTATTAAATTTATGTTTCAATATAATACCATCTATTCACAAGTAGGCTACATAGTGTTGTACCTCTCACCATAAACAGAGTTGATGCTTTACGATCATCATAGTAATCAGGGCTGTCTCATTCACAATCTATTATGGGTATAATTTAGTTGATCCACCATATCAGTTCACAAATAGGTTAAACCAGAAGACGAACAACAATGCATACCTGATTAGATAATACAACATTGTCCAGGTCAGGAGGGCTGTCATCATCCATTGTGTTGCCTGAAGCCAGATTAGATGATACAACATTGTCCAGGTCAGGAGGGCTGTCATCATCCATGTGTTGTCTGAAGCCTGATTAGATGATACAACATTGTCCAGGTCAGGAGGGCTGTCATCATCCATTGTGTTGCCTGAAGCCTGATTAGATGATACACCATTGTCCAGGTCAGGAGGGCTGTCTTCATCCATTGTGTTGTCTGAAGCCTGATTAGATGATACAACATTGTCCAGGTCAGGAGGGATGTCATCATCCATTGTGTTGCCTGAAGCCTGATTAGATGATACACCATTGTCCAGGTCAGGAGGGCTGTCATCATCCATTGTGGGTGCATCTGTGCCTGAAATGAATGAAAGGATTAGTTTATCATGAGCATTGCAAAGCTATGGAACCAGTATTTATACAGCAGTTTTTGCATGTGTACCGGTACATTATTGGGTAATAGTAGCAGTAAACACTTGACGCCTCCTAAGAAAAGCACTTACACAATACCGAAAGCCTCAGCCTCAAAAGGGTTACCAGTACCCATCCTATTTATAGTATGGCTTATTTGTGGGTGCTTTTTTATGTTTTAGGAGTCTTTTGCAATATTTACTATTTTTAAACAAGATTCATGTCCATCATGCTATCGTTGACAAATTTACCTTCAGACCTCCGGTTTCTATGGACCCATTTCATTACCTAACCTAACGTAGTGTTATGGGTGGGGGCTGCCGCCCCCACACCCCCGCTGGTTGGACCAAGTTTTAACTAGGCCTAGTTTATATAGATTGATTACAACTTTGACAAGACATTAGCCTAACCTAACAACCTTACCTAACCTATCCTAGTATTATGGGTGGGGGCTGCCTAGAGAGAAGATTTAAAAAAATTGTGTATTTTCCTTTATAATCAATTGCGACGGAAATTATACATATACCAACCAAGTACTGTTTATTTAAGTGCTAAAACCACACATAATTATCGATGGAGACTGTATCCGGGTTGCCTTCAAGTCTTACCTATATCCACTAATACTCACCTAATCACAAGATGCTTTGTTTTGAGTGCAATGGCTCTTATGAGGACTTTCACCTTTCCCCACCAAACCTCTTATGAGGACGCTTGCCTTTCCCGGGTTAAGTAGGATGGGTCAGTGGTGACTGGTCACTCTTTCGGTAATGTGTAAGTGCTCTTTATTACCGAATATTTAACATAGGCTAGGCTAAATTAATCAGCTTCATTTGGATGCATGACAAATTAGATGCTGCATTATATTCATGGTAATCAGGGCTGTCTCATTCACAATATATTATGGGTATAATTTAGTTGATCCACCATATCAGTTCACAAATAGGCTAAAGCAGAAGACGAACAACAATGCATACCTGATTACATGATACAACATTGTGCAGGTCAGGAGGGCTGTCATCATCCATTGTGTTGCCTGAAGCCTGATTAGATGATACACCATTGTCCAGGTCAGGAGGGCTATTATCATTCATTGTGTTGCCTGAAGCCTGATTAGATGATACAACATTGTCCAGGTCAGGAGAGCTGTCATCATCCATTGTGTTCCCTGAAGCCTGATTAGATGATACAGCATTGTCCAGGTCAGGAGGGCTGCCATCATCCATTGTGTTGCCTGAAGCCCTCGAGTTTACTGTGATCTTGATCTTCTTGATTGATGATTGAATGGTGGTTTTGGGCAGGCCAAAAGCACCCTGCCACAGTACACGACGGGGAGAGAATCACAGGCAGCCCGGGCCAGTAGAGAGTTGTCAACAATGGACAGCATTCGAGATTGCATACAATATTAAATATAGGCTAATCTGATTCTCTTCTGGGTCTCGTATTTATTAAATTACTAAGTATTATAAATATTGTACTGTTAATTGAATATTCTGATGAAATATTATCCAGAATGTACATAAGATACAGTATCTAAAAGTGCATATAATATAGTACCGCTAACTAAAGAAAACCACCCTGAAAATAAATGCAGGGGTAACTATTTATTTTTAGTCAATGGCCTGCAGGAATTACTTGCCTATAACTATTATTTTAATTGCCTGTACTGGCAGTACTGTTATTACTGTATGCATAAATAAAGACTTATCATATGATAATAATGACGAGTGGACAGACACGTAGGAAATGTACCGGTACTGATAATAGCAGGCTACAGTATTATTTCGTATTGCTAAATAAGCTAGCCCTAACATATAAAGGGAACATATTTAGGCAGGGTATAGGAGACCTTATGCAGCAGACAATTTGTCTGGCAGGGTTGATTTCGTACTGTGTAGGATGTCCTTGTTCATTTAAACTTAGTTTTATGTGTTTGTGTTTGTATGTGTTTGTTTTCAATGTTTGATCTAGCCTAATTCTGCCATAGCGTCACTGGTGCCAATATTTGAGGGACGTCTGGCGGGCATTAAGCAGCAGACAATTTGTCTGGCAGGAGCCATTCTATACTCTTTAGGATGTACTAGTTCCACTAAAATTTGTTTCAAGTGTACCTCCAATGTTTGATCCAGATCAAATTTTGGGGCCCTTTAGGGGCGTCTGGCGGCCACTTTGCAGGGGACAATTTGTCTGGCAGGGACCATTTGTTACTCCACGGAATGTCCTAATTCTTCTAAACTAAGTTTCATGTGGTATCTCCTATGTTTGATCTAGGCGATTTTTGGACCCCTATTGGGGCCCCTGGGGGCCACTTGCAGCAGGGGGGGCCCCGGCAGACGTCCATATCTGCATATGGTAGGGTACACTCTAAGTGATTCAGTACTCAGATATTGGTACCTCGTTCGTTTGATCAAAATGCTCTGGGCTGCCGGTCTATACTGTCACCATCGTTACTACCATCATCATCATTACTGTCATCATTATCACTACAAGTATCACCATCATCATTGCTATCACCATCATCCCTGCTGTTACTACCATCTCTGCTACTGTCATCATCAGTATTATCACCATCATCACTATTACTATCACCATCATCACTAATAATATCACCAAGAATACTGGAGGATTTGCCCCGAAAACAACTCACCCCGACGGGGGGCGACAATCGTCGCATTGACCAACCAAATCTGCCTGCAAAATTTGGTGACGATACATTAACCGTTCAGTACCAGTTCTGTCCTTTTCATTTTATACTGGATAATAATAGACGATTTTATTTAGTTTAATTAGCAGGCTTTCAACTATCCTAATTAACCCTTTTCCAAGCACAGATCCTTCTTAAGCTCCACAAAATCGTCTAATTATAGTTAGAATATGATACAAAAAACACGTTGCCAGTACAGAAATAGATAACAGTCTACTAAGTCTAACAAAAGTTTTGGGGAAATTATTAACACTCCTATTTTGATCTTTGACCTTGACCTTAAGTATTAGAATATTTACATACAATTTGTATATATGCTATTCATTAAAAATGCAACTAACAGTCAGCTTATCAAAATTTGAGTACTTTTTATGATGAAGGTTGACTTTTGACTTTGACCTGTGACCTTGACCTTTATGTAGGATTATATTTGTTGCTTGCATTGATGTAACCCTGGAAAATCAAATAAGCTTGCCAAACTGATTATTGATCATTAACTAGTTCCAGAGGTATTATAGGAACAGCTGACTTTGACCTTCATCTTGACTTTCGATGTCTGAACATTTAACATTTTCATTTAAAGCACAGCTGTCTCAACAAATGTTGTGAAGCTTTCATGAATAGTAAAGAAATTAGCATATTGACCTTATTTTTACCTTGACCTATTAAATGGAATTATGTTTATACTTGTATGACTTTAGCCTAGGCATTCCGAATATACATGATATGCCTAGTGAGAACCTTACATTAAATAGGAAATACTAGTACAAATCTTATTTTGACCTTTAACCTTGTCCTTCGACCTTATAAATTCTTATCAAGGATTTATTTAGCTTAACACCAATGTTTGTATTGATTAGCATTATGAATATGGTTTATTTATTAAATATTCACCTCGTCGACAGCATGCTTTCGATCGATCGCATGTAATATCTAATACAGTAATTTAAGGATATAGTGATTGAGAAATAGTTATCATCTTGTTAAGGTGATTTAAAGACACGTTGATTGAGTAAGAGATTCTGATATTGTCAAGGTGATGTAAATACGTACTGATTTAGTAATCGTTACTAATATTGTTAAGGTGATTTAAGAACGTGCAATTGAATAATGGTTCCTAATATTGATATGGCGATTTAAAGACACGTTGATTGAGTAATCGTTTCTGATATTGTTAAGGTGATTTAATAAAGAACGTGTAATGAATAATTATTTCTGATATTGTTAAGATGATCTAAGGAGATATTTGATTTAGTGATAGTTTCTGATATTGTTAAGGTGATTTAAGAACATGTAATTGAATACTGATTTCTGATAATGTTGAGGTGATTTAAGAATAGGTGATGGAATAATAGTTTCTGATATTGTCAAGGTGATTCGAGAACATATCGATTGAATAATACGTCCTAATATTGTTAAGGTGTTTCAAGGACATATTGAGGTAAAAATAATGTATAGTATTGTCAACCATTGTGAATATAGTGATGTGCCCTTGGGTTGGAGTCGAAGTAGGTCAACACTCTGAATAGCGATTGTATAGATGGGTAGTAATGGGAATATAATAATTCCGAAGTACAATGTATGCTATATAGTCGTAGGTATTCAACTCCTCAGTTTGAACCCATTTTGACCCGAACAAAGAATCAGTTTGTATGTGGATTATGATTTTCTTGGGAGTTTGTTAAATAAAACAACTGTCAAATTATTCATACCCTAGTAGAAGAGTAAATTTAAGTTTTATTACGACAATAATAATAATAATAATAATAATAATAATAATAATAATAATAATAATAATAATAATAATAATAATAAAAGTTGCAAGCAACATTGTCCGGGGTTCGACGGTTTTGCAAGCAGGGTATTGTGTTGGATACAAATGCTGTGTCACAGATATCAAAAGATCATTTAACTTATCGGGTATGGAGAAACTACAGAAGGAGCAGATTGTGCAAACAAACAAGAGCGAGAGATTGGCTGTAAAAGGGATCTGCCTCTATCCGTTTAGTAACAGAGTTATATATATGTGGAATAGGCTACCTACCGAGTGCTATAATGGGATCAAGAACAATAGAGCTTCAACTTGAAATTAGATAGAACGAGATAGGTTGGGTGTGAAAGGGATCTGCCATGTGTAGGTCAATCGGCTCTGGAGACTCCCGTTTTCTTATTTTTGTTATTTTCTCATTTGTGAAGGAGAGAGGGAGTATGGAGAGAGAATAGGATGTTGTAAACGTAAGGAAGATAGCGATAAATATGAGAGAGAGAGAGATAGAGCGTGGGATGGGTTGGGTGTGAAAGGGATCTGACATGTGTGGGCCAATCGGCTCTCTGCAGACTCCGGTTTTCTTATGTTCTCATTTGTGAGAGAGAGAGAGAGAGACTAGGATGTCATAAATGTAAGGAAGACAGAGATAAATTAGAGAGAGTTTTTATGAGATGGATTGGGTGTGAAAGTAATCTGCCGTGTGTGGGCCAATCGGCTCTCTGCAGACTCCCATTTTCATCTTGGTAGCATGTGTAAGGATCTGCCTCCTTTGTACCAGTGTGCAAATAAGAGAGAGATTGGCTGTGTAAGGGATCTGCCTCTCGTAACAGAGTCGTAGATATGTGAAATAGCCTACCTAGTGCTATAGTGGGATCAAGAACAATAGATAATTTCAAGATAAAATTGGATAGTCATATGGACGAAATGGGTTGGATGTGAAAGGGATCTGCCTTTTGTGGGCCACTTGTCTCTCTGCAGATTCCCATGTTCATCTTGTAAGGGATCTGCCTCATTTGTACCGTTGTGAAAACAAACGAGCGACAGAGAGAGACTGGGTGTGTACGGGATCTGCCTCTATTCGTTTAGTCTTGTGAGAGAGAAAGCGAGGCTCCCTATTTCCTGTTCTCATGCACTAGTACAGTATGTCGTAATCGTAAGGAAGACAGCGATAAATAAGAGAGAGAGAGAGAGATAACTATTGCGTAGCCTAAAGCAAAACTTAAACAAGCACACACATAGCTACACAAGACCATCACACAAGCACACACACTCCTTATCTAGCGACGAACTGTCATACACACTCCCCCATATCCATTCCATCACTTCGTATGTACGATATTATGTCCGTCTTTTTTACTGTGTATGGATTAAGTTATTGGTGTTCACTCTTGACATGTGTGTCCTGCTACTTATGTATGCATACATAATAGCATGAAAGTGATCAATACGTGCATATGAAGTTATGTATCTCGTATTATGAGGTTCTCTTCCCTTCCATCGTCCACCTCTTATACCTCCCTCCCTCCTCCCTATCCCATATGTGTAAACATTATATTTCAGCTTTCCGAAGGTAAATACGTACTTCCTATAAATATCTAGCCTTGTATTTAAATCATGAATCCTGTTTAATGTCATTATTTAGTAGAAACATGTGTAAGGGTTACATTTAAACAGGATAAGATAAGCAAATACAAACCTCAGAGCATAATCATTGGCAATGAGAAGGTGGTTGTAGGCAGTGTTGCCAGTTGTAGCGCTACATATTATCGCTAGATGTAGAGCTATATTTACTTCAGTTTAGTACCCATTTTTTTCATATCTAGAGACATTTACTCGGGATAATTTGAAAATCTCAGACATTCGAGTTATATTACATTGTAAAATTTGCAAAACAAACAAATCAAAACTCTTTAGAAATTGCAGCATTATTCTACCATTGTTTGACTATGTAGCAACATGCTAGCGACTTTTGAGAAAGGATCTAGCGGTATTTTGGGGTATCACTTAGGCAGTGTTGCCAGTTGTATCGCTAGATATTACCGCTAGATGTAGAGCTATTTACTTCAATTTAGCAGCCATTATTTCATATCTTGAGACATTTACTAGGGATAATTTGAAAATTTCAGACATTCTAGTCATACTACATTGTAAAATTTGCAAAACAAACAAACCAAAACTCTTTAGAAATTGCAGTATTATCCTAACATTTTTTGGCTATGTAGCAACATGCTAGCGACTTTGAGAAAGGATCTAGCGGTATTTCGTGGTAACACTTTAGGAGGGTTAAAATACGAGTCACACGGGCAATTGCCAAAACTTTAAAGGTCCATATCATTGTTATTAAACTAAGCATTTGGCAGGTAGGAATTGTTAAAAACCTTAGCCAATTCTCTGTCATTCACCAAAAATAAATTTGAATTTATCATTATTATTTGGTAGGGTAGGTATGTATAGGTAGGTTGGCTAAATAATTGCTGGAATTCGTAGGGACTCTAACTGTTTTAAGAGAGTTAAATAAAAAAAAAAAAGATAGATCTGAATAATAAAGAGATTATGTTATTAACTTCTTGCGACATATATGACTCGATCGCGTCATATGAATAAGTCCACCAAAAACTCATATGACGCGATCGCGTCATATGGACTTATCTCTATACCTCTCCAATAAGTTTATGACGCGATTTTGCGTCATATGAGCTCAGTAAGTCCGATAAGTTACCATACGATAAAACCGTTGGTGGCATCCTCAGACTCCTGCGATAATTCTAACGGCCGCAGTGTTGTTGTGAGTGTAGTGCGAGGCAGTGGCAATGATCCTGGGGCTCCCGCCTCCTCGGACTTACTGGAACATAATATGGCTGAGGGAGTTAAGCAAAACTGGGGGATGCGTGGAAGCCTATAGACTATAGACGGTAAACTTTGTGTGGGTAGCGAATGCGGTTTTAAAGTAATTTAAGAATAGACAGTTTTCAATGCTGCGGCCAAACTATTCCACCCCTTTATATTTGTTTTGGTATCAAAACGTTCGGAATCGCGAGCCTCACCCAACTACGTAAGCATGGCCTTGATCATCGGCGTAGTTTTCAAGATGTAGAATTTTAAGTGGAATTAGAGTTTTTTTCAAGATTGCCGGAAAAAAACCCACGTGCAAAAGCAAAACCTTCTCTATAAAATTTGCGGAGCATTAGTAGGGGAGTGCGTATACCAAAGCCCAGTCGTTTCCTGTGAGTGAGAGAGGCGGTATTTAGGCGTCAAGTTTTTCGGGAAATCGGCTGCCACGGACCTGTTTGGCCGCCATGCCGGATGTTTAGCATATCAAAAGTTGCCCAATACAAAAAGGCACCTCTTGTGAAAGTTTGATCCCGATCCAAAAAGCGGTTCTGGAGTTATTGCGTCGAAACCGGCGCGTAAGAAGAATTTGGATGAAAACCCAGGATTAATGATTACAATAGGGGTTCCCCGTAGGGGACGAACCCCTAATAATAATAATAATAATAATAATTAAAGTTGCAAGCAACGTTGTCCGGGGTTCGAGGGGTTTTGCAAGCAGGGTATTGTGTTGGATACAAAAGTTGTGTCATAGATATCAAAAGATCATTTAACTTATCGGGCATGGAGAAACTACAAAAGGAACAGATTGTGCAAACAAATAAGAACGAGAGAGGGAGAGATTGCCTGTATAAGGGATCTGCCTCTATTCGTTTAGTAACAGAGTTGTAGATATGTGGAATAGGCTACCGAGTGCTATAATGGGATCAAGAACAATAGAGCTTCAACTTGAAATTAGATAGAACGAGAAGGGTTGGGAGTGAAAGGGATCTGCTATGTGTAGGTCAATCGGCTCTTTGCAGACTCCCGTTTTCTTATTTTGTTTATGTTCTCATTTGTGAGGGTGAGGGTGAGAGAGAATAGGATGTCATAAACGTAAGGAAGATAGCGATAAATATGAGAGAGAGAGAGAGAGAGCGTGGGATGGGTTGGGTGTGAAAGGGATCTGACATGTGTGGGCCAATCGGCTCTCTGCAGACTCCGGTTTTCTTATGTTCTCATTTGTGAGAGAGAGAGAGAGAGACTAGGATGTCATAAATGTAAGGAAGACAGAGATAAATGAGAGAGGTTGTTATGAGATGGGTTGGGTGTGAAAAGGATCTGTCTTGTGTGGGCCAATTGGCTCTCTACAGACTCCCATTTTCCTATGTTCCTATTTCTTACAATTGTGTTTTGGTTGCAGGTATATAATAACATGGGTGTATAGTAAGTTGTGTAAATAACAGGTAATGTTTATGAGATGGGTTGGGTGTGGAAGGGATCTGCCTTATGTGGGCCACTTGGCTCTCTGCAGACTCCCCTTTTCATCTTGGTTGCATGTGTGAGGGATCTGCCTCATTTGTACCGGTGTGCAAAACAAACAAGAACGAGAGAGAAAGAGATTGGCTGTGTAAAGGATCTGCCTCTATTCGCTTGGTAAAAGAGTTATAGATACTGTATGGCACCGGCACTAAAATTAATAGAGTTTTCCCATGCTAGAATAAGAAGGGCTATAGAAAAAATGAACAGAAGTAAGTCACCGGGACCGGATGGGATACACCCAAGAATCATAAAGGAAGGAGGTGAGATGTTAGTAGAACCATTGAAAATGTTATTTGAGGTATCGTTTAATACAGGACAAATCCCGATGGACTGGAGAGAGGTGAACATAACAGCTATATTTAAGAAGGGAAAGAGAAATGACCCAGGGAATTATAGACCAGTCAGTTTGACAAGTGTTGTGTGTAAACTAATGGAAACGGTAATTAGAGAAGGAATAATGGAGCATATGAAGTCAAACCAACTTTTCAGTGGGAGACAGTTCGGATTCTTGCCGGGGAGGTCGACGGTACTACAGCTAAGTAAGGTGGTAGATGATTGGATGCAAATTCTAGAAGATGGTCATGTAATAGACGTGGTATATTGCGATTTTATGAAGGCCTTCGATAAGGTCCCACATAAAAGGTTAATAGAGAAAGTTAGAAGCTATAATATAGGGGAGAAATGTGTGAAATGGATAGAAGCCTTCCTGAAAGATCGGAGACAGAGGGTACTGGTGAATGGAATAGGCTCGGGGTGGAGGGAAATTACAAGGGGGGTACCTCATGGATCTGTGTTGGGACCACTGCTGTTCGTTATATTTATCAACGACTTACCTGAAGTTATAGCTAATGGAAGTGAGGTATACCTGTATGCGGATGACACTAAGCTGTATAGAAGAGTGAGGAGTAAGGAAGATGTGGGTTTGCTTCAAGGAGATGTGGAGGGCATGAAGGGATGGTCTGAGCATTGGTTAATGCCTTTTCATCCAAAAAAATGCAAGTACATGCGGATTGGGACAAGCAAGATAGACAAGGTAGGATACAGTATGTATGAAGCGATGGAGGAAGTTAATGCAGAAAAGGATATAGGTGTAGTGATAGACAATAAGTTAAATTTCTCAGAACATTTAGCGGAAAAGATAAACAAAGCCAATAGAATTGTAGGGCTGATAAGGAGAACATTTGTGTCACTTGACGAAGAAATCTTCAGGAATCTCTATACAGCGCTGGTTAGGCCGCACCTGGAATATGCGAACCAGGTGTGGGCTCCATATATGGTAAAGGATATAGAAGCAGTGGAGAAAGTGCAGAGGAGAGCTAGCAAGCTGGTACCAACGTTGAAGAACGCGTTGAGGACACTGGCATATAGGAGAAAGAGAGGGGATATGATAGAGACTTTTAAGATAGTGTCAGGAAAGTACGATGAGGATGTGTGTGAAGGTATCTTCTTGATGCGGGAGGGAACAAGAACGAGAGGACACTCTAAGAAAATTTACAAAGAAAGAAATAGGCTTGAGAAGGCAAAGAACTCATTTTGTGATAAGAGTGGTAAATGAGTGGAACGCACTGCCCCAGTATGTAGTCGATTCCGAATCAATAAGGGAGTTTGAAAGTAATCTTGATAAAGCATGGGGAAGACAAGATTTGAAGTTTGAATATAAAACAAAAATACAGAATAGTAAAAATGTTGCGTCTGCTACCGCCGCCGCCAACACCGTGAACGACTGCAGCAGTGCAAGTACTGGTACTGAGCTGGATACACAGGCCTAGTTTGCCTTTTTCCAGAGGATCTACTGTAAGAAACTGTAAGAAAGTATGTGGAATAGGCTACCAAGTGCTATAGTGGGATCAATAACAATAGAGCTTCAACATAAAATTTGATAGGACGAGATGGGTTGGGTGTGAAAGGGATCTGCCGTGTGTGGGCCAATCGGCTCTCTGCAGACTCCCATTTTCATCTTAGTAGCATGTGTAAGGGATCTGCCTCATTTGTACCAGTGTGCAAATAAGAGAGAGAGAGAGAGAGAGAGAGAGATTGGCTGTGTAAGGGATAGATCTGCCTCTCGTAACAGAGTCGTAGATATGTGAAATAGGCTACCTAGTGCTATAGTGGGATCAAGAACAATAAAGAATTTCAAGATAAAATCAGATAGACATATGGACAAAATGGGTTGGATGTGAAAGGGATCTGCCTTTTGTGGGCCACTTGTCTGCAGATTCCCATGTTCATCTTAGTTACATGTGTAAGGGATCTGCTTCATTTGTACCGATGTGCAAGCAAACGAGCGACAGAGAGAAACTGGGTGTGTAAGGGATCTGCCTCTATTCGTTTAGTAACAGAGTTGTAGATGTGTGGAATAGGCTACCAAGTCCTATTGTGGGATCAAGAACAATAGAGTTCAACATAAAATTAGATAGGACAAGATGGGTTGGGTGTGAAAGACTGCCACGGGTGTGTCTGGCCACCATTTACAATACCTCTACAGATGGGACCAAGAGAATCACCTCTACAGTACCTCACTTGAGGAGGGGAAATAATAGAAAAGGAATTAGGAGGAACAAAAGCATGGCCTGCAATATAGAAAAAGTCAAGAAGAGTGAATCAAAGAAAAACATTTATCATGCAGCCATGCAAGCCTTTTATATAAAGAGTATAATCTTAAAATATAGAGAACAACCTGGTGCATGTATTATTAGGGTAAGTGTTTTTATAGAATAATTATTGCCTTCACAATAAGGAAAAAAATGAAATTCCCATACTACTATTCTGAGATAGGTCAAATTGAGTTCAAATTATCATCCAAATATAGCATGACTGAAATTGAGGGAAGGTATGCAAACACGGGTAATACCTTCCACTGGTTCAGCTTTTAGTAGGTAGAGAACAGTGTTGGCTATACTTTTCTATAGGACAAACCTGTCCCTATATACAGACCTATTTCATATGGACTTAATTATTTTAGAGTAAATTTAAGTAATTTGCTAAATGAACTAGACAAATACTCAATTAGTTGCATTGTGAACACATCCAAACTAACTCTTCTATTGCAAATTTAATGGAAAAGCGTGGATACTCTCAACATGTAACACAACCAACAACTGAAAATGGCACCCTAATTGATCATGTTTATGCTAAGAGATGAGGAAATATGAAGGTGAAAGTTATTCCCACATATTACAGTTATCATAGTGAATTTCCATTGAAATTTGAATGCCCCTTTTTGTATGTTTTTCCCCTTCTATTCTTATTCTGTCTAATTCGGTTGTCTTCCGGACGGCCTATATCATATGCCACCCTGGCCTGGCTAGTTTATTGGCTCCTGACTTTATTTGTGTCTATGGTCGCTGGTGCGGTCAAGCTGACTCGATTCCCCTCAGTGGTGTATTATGTGTGTATCTCTGTGTGATTTATTTCTTCCTTAGACCTGATTTCTCATTCTTCGCCCTTGATCACTTCTTAATTGGTGCTGCAGTGTAGCAGTTCTTGACTCACCCTTCGGCCCTACCCTATAAGAGGAACTCTGGTGCGGCTGAATTGGTGAAATGGTGAGAAATGTCTGCGTATCTTCACCTTCCTAGATTTGTTCACCTCTTGCCCTTCCCTACCTATCATATATTGATTGGTTGTCCATCTTGATCTAATCCTTCAGGCCAGCCCTATAAGAGTTTTTTTGGGGAACTCAGTGGTCTGGTTAAACTATTTTAATAAATATCTTTTTAACCCTTAACCATCGGCGCTCGACATATGTCGAGTTAAAGAAAATGTGCCCATATGCGGGCCTCGACATATGTCGAGTGCAATTTTGAGCACGTAATGTGCTCTGAGAGAGAGCTGAGCGGTGCTAGGAGCAGAGGTTGCTTCCTGACCGCTCGCCACCACCGCCGTGGGTCGACTAAAATTTATTACACCCTCCTCCACCCTCTCTCACTCGCTACACAGGGAATTATGTAAGGAAATTACCTTATTTTAGGGTTTTTGCACTCGTGTTGCACGATCGTTGAAAGAGAACCAGTGGTCGTAGAAGGATGGTTCGGGTGTCATTCGAAAGCTCTGTTTATGCCCTTTCAGGGATAGATACTTGTATTACGCTCTGAGTCTTGTTTATGCATGAAAAAGAGCACGGAAACAACCTCATTTAGGGTAAAACCACCCGCTTGGCGGGTAGAAGTTACCGACCCACCCGCTCTTAAGGCGTTAAATATGTAAGATATGCAATAAATTATGTAAAATATATTGTTTTTTCTTTATATATATATAATTGTCATTATGAAGTTAAATTGGTTTCACAGGGAAAATATATACTTGAACAATTGTTTCCGCTGACAAAGAAATTATAGATTCTCGGAAAATACCGTACACTACGAAAGATTATTCAACATGGAATTTGAATGGAATAGAGCAGCTTAGCAACGAAAAGCCAATACTCCCCCCTCCCTGTGATTGTGCCAGCTTTTGTAAGCAGTGCAATAACTTAATGAAGGACAGAAAAGCTGCAGGATGCTCTGGCATTCTAGCTGAGATGATTAAGGCCTCAGGTGAGAAAGGAGTATAATTAACTTCATCATCAGAGTGGAAGTAATCTCTGATGAATGGCACAAAAGTACATTATATACTGTATACGAGCAAAGGGGACTAATTGGATAGGGAAAATTATAGGGGCCTGAAAATACTTGATCAAGTCATGAAGGTCTGTGAGAAAGTCTTTGAAGGTATGATATTGACGATATGCAGTTTGGTTTCATGCTAGGACACGGCACAATCCATGTCATGAAGGTATTTGTGTGATAATGAAGATGTATGAGGACTCACAAACGGCAGTGAGGGTGAAAGATGTACCGGTACTGAGTGATTAGTTTTCAGTTCGCGTCGGAGTCCACCAGGGTTCTGTGTTAATGAAGCCCTTTCCTCTTTTTTTTTTATGGTTCTGGAGGCACTATCTGGTGATTTCAGAGTTGGGCTCCCCTGGGAACTGCTATAAGGGTCCTGAAAATGCTTGACTAAGTCATGAAGGTCTGTGAGAGAGTCTTAGAAGGTATGATAAGGGAAAGATACTGTATGTACTGTATGTACTTAAAAGATAGGGGTCTGATGTTGTGTTTGCAGACCGGGAGAAGGCCTTTGATAAGGTGGCCAGAGAAGTTGTGCAGTAGGATAGGAGAAAACTTGGCGTTGAGGAGTGGCTGGTGCATGTGATAATGAAGATGTACGAGGACTCACGAACGGTAGTGAGGGTGAAAGGTGTACAGCTGAGTGAGGGACATATACAGTACGGTACTTGATATTTGGTAAGGGTTAGCTTTATATCCCATGTACTGGTTACTAGGGACATATACTAGGTGTTAGGTGGAGGTTAGTTTTGTATCCAAAGTACTGGGTACTAGGGACATATACTAGGTGTTACGTGAGGGTACTGAGTGATGAGTTTTCAGTTCGCGTCGGAGTCCAACAGGGAAGTGTGCTAATTAAGCCCTCTCCTCTTTTTTTTGGTTCTGGAGGCACTATCTAGTGATTTCAGAGTTAGGCTCCCCTTGCAACTGCTATAAGAGGCCTGAAAATGCTTGGCCAAGTCATGAAGGTCTGTGAGTGTGAGAGAGTCTTTGAAGGTATGATAACTTCATAGTCAGGCAGCTGCAGGAAAGCTATCTAAGAGGTGTTTTTCCGGTCCCGTCTCAAGACCACCGTCGCAAGATCTACCCGAAAAACTGTTTTTCTGGTCCCGTCGCAAGCCCACCTTTAGCAAGCGAGACACCAATATTATCTTGCGACGGCAAGAGAGCTCCGGAGCTGGGTTGACGGCAAGCTGAAACATCTCACTCAACTTACTGTTTCTCCATTCTAATTTATTTTGGTATATTTGTTTATCCAAACATTATGTTATAATTGACTTGCCTATTATTAGGAAGTAGAGTAATAAGAGCCCACAGTAATGTATTTCCAATTGTTGATAATAAATTAATGTGGGACAGTACGCTTGGTTAACTTTTGTTCACGAAACAACAACAAACCCCAGCTTTGACTAGGCCTAGGCTATACTATTTACCGATTGTTTTTTCATATCAGAGTTGCATTTATATAATCCTTATGATAATTAAATTGGCGGTGAATGGTATTCCGATGAAATGGAAGTTGTATAGCCTAGCCTATATATTTGTAAGATGTGCGCTGGCTTGGAGCAAGCCTGTGTTGTTTTTCCTGTCCTGTGATGATCTTGCGACGGCTCGGTTGAGACGGTGGTTTTGCGACGGGCCCGGAAAATCACGTCTCTACTGAAAGTAAGAAGTTGTGCAGTAGGCTAGGAGAAAATTTGGCGTAGAGAAGTGGCTGGTGCGTGTGATAATGAAGATGTATGAAGACTCACGAATGGTAGTGAGGGTGAAAGGTGTACTGAGTGAGGGACATATGGTAGGTGAAGGTTAGTTTTGTATCCCACATACTGGGTACTAGGGACATATACTAGGTGTTATGTAAGGGTTAGTATTGTATCCCAAATACTAGGTACTAGGGACATATACTAGGTGTTACGTGAGGGTTAGCTTGGTATCCCACGTACTGGGTACTAGGGACATATACTAGGTGTTACGTGAGGGTTAGTTTTGTATCCAACGTACTGGGTCTAGGGGGCGGCAGCCTCCACCCATAATACTAGGATAGGTTAGGTAAGGTTGTTATGTTAGGCTAATGGGGATGGATGTAGTTTCCGAGTGTACGGTCGTCATGTTTACATTTGTCGATCACCGTTGTTAACCTGCCCTTCCCTACCTATCATGTGTTGATTGGTTGTCCATCTTGATCTAATTCATCAGGCCAGCCCTATTAGAGTATTTTGGGGGAACTCAATGGTGTGGTTAAACTATTTTTAATATATATTTGTTTAAATATGTAAGATATGCAATAAATTATGTAAAGTATATTGTTTTTACTTTATACCTATACATATAAATGTCATTATTAAGGAAATTCCATTGACTATTTACATCGCTAGGCCTAGCTTCCTTATTTCTATTAATTTCCTCCAGTTCACAATGAAACCTATTGCTAACTTCCTTGTTCTTCAGCAGCCGCGGCAGTGTCGGCGTTGGACGCTTGGGATAATGTTCCCGTCTATTTTGAATGCCATTCGATACAATAATATGTTGAAAGCCCACCCTCACCCCCCCATGACATGTTATCATCATCATATATATTGCCAGTAGGGGGCAAACAACCACAACAATTGCCGCAAAGCCCTTCCCTCAACATATTATTGTATCCAATGGCAGTCAAAATAGACGGGAACATGATTGCAAGCGTCCACCGCCGCCGCCGCCGTCATGTTTACATGGTCGATCGCCGCAGATTGGTTAGGCCTATTTGCCCCCTGCTGGCAAATTATATGATGATGACAATATGTCATGGGGGTGTTTGCCCCCCTCAACATATTATTGTATCCAACGGCATTCAAAATGGACGGGAACATGAAGGCAAGCTTTCGTCGCCGGTCTGCGTAGTGTAAACATTGGTTCGGGTACGCCCGAACTCTACATTCTGCCCGGCTATGCCTATATTATAGGCTACAATAAATGAGTAGGCTAAGCTATTTTATCTATAGGCTAGGCCTAGTCTAATATTACAATTTAAGGTAGCATTCAAAGAGACTACAGCAGGACTTACCTTTGACCAGGTATAGGCTATCCTAGTGTTTACTAGGCCTATACCTCTTTGAACGGACATTAGCCTAGCCTAACCTAACCTATCATAGTAGGCTATTATGGGTGGGGGCTGCCGCCCCCACACCCCGATTTTTGGTATATTTGTCTATTTTGCCCCCTGCTGGCAATATGACGATGACATGACATGGGGGGTGGCAAAGCCACCCCTCAACATATTATTGTATCCATTGGCATTCAAAATAGACGGGAACATGATTGCAGACGTCCGCCGCCTCAGTCATGTTTACATTTGTCGATCGCCGTTGTTAAGTTCGTGTCTATTTTGACGAAGATTTATTTTGGTTATTTGCCCCCTGCTGGAAATATATATTATGATGACAATATGTCATGGGGGGGTGAAGGGGGGCAAAGCCCAACCTCAACATATTATTGTATCCAAAGGCAGTCTAAATAGACAGGAAAAGGAAGGCAAGCGTCCGACGCCACTACGCGTACGCGTAGTGTAAACAAGGCTGGCGATACACCCGGTAACTACATCCTACCCGGCTAATGTCCTTTCAAAGGGGTAGCCTATAAATTAGTAAACACTAGGATAGCCTATACAACGCAACTCTTGCCGATATGCCTAGCCTAAAGGCTAACCTATTCATAAAGGTGTCTATTTTGACGGCAATGTTTTCGGTTATTTGCCCCCTGCTGGCAATATATATGATGGTGAAAATATGTCATGGGGGGGGTGAGGGGGGGCAAAGCCCCCCTCAACATATTATTGTATCCAATGGCATTCAAAATAGACAGGAACTTTATTGCAAACGTCCGACACCTCCCCCGCCACCGCCATGTTTACATGTGTCGATCGCCGTGGTTAAGTTCGCGTCTATTTTGACGGCGATTTTTTTCTCGGTTATTTGCCCCCTGCTGGCAATATATAAGATGATGACAATATGTCATGAGGGGGGGCCTCAACAATGACCTCTAACCTCTGTATCTCAAATAGGGCTAGAGCAAATTGGCTGCAAATTTCCACATCTAGGCTATTTCTTGACTGACTCTTCCCAAATGGTAGACATATTAGCTTGATCACTAGGCCTAGTTGTTTTTTAGTTACAGAAGTTATAGCCTAGGTCATGATTTCTTGCCTACTTACAGCGAACAGACTAGGCCTATTGTAGATTGGTAAAATATTTGCTTAATAGGCCTAGGCTATGTTGGCTGTGCAATTGTCTCGATTTGACTATTTTTACCTAATTAGGCCTAAAGCAGCCTGAGTCTATTCCCAACCCCCAAACAGTATCCCATGTTAAGCCCTAGGCTAGGCCTAGGCCTAATCCCACTCTCAATCAAAATTCGAACTGATAAATTCGTACCTACCGGTAGCGCTACCTAGGCTAGGCCTATATTTTTCGTGAATAGATATAGAAAATGGTTTAAAGGAAAGAGCATCCTATATTATGTTCAAATAATATGTAATAGCACTGTGTATGGTTGTACTAAATTTAAATAGTGATAGATGTGTATATTAATGGGATAAATACTCCGAGGTTCGCATACGTTCAGAAAATTATATTGCAACACTGTTGCCAGATACTAATCAATCCCATTATCATTATATCAATGGATTTTACTCATTTGCATAATTTCAAATACCTAGGACATTAATATAATATTTTCCTATCTTTTTTGTAGTGATATTTGTCTGATTTAGTGGTATATTGGTGTCTGTCTAGGGTTATAATGCATTGTGAAAGTTACCTCTGAATCTCTGACTTGGTAACAGTTCGGTATGGGTAACCCTGCTTTCTTTGAATACTACACGGCAAGAGAAGCTTTCGGTTCTGTCATTACTGTTCAAGGTAAAAAGCAACTGCTAAATTCGACATCATGTTCAAATAATATGTAATAGCATTGTCTATGGTTGTATTAGACAACAATCATGATAGGTTTCTATGTTATGTGGATAAATAGTATTAAGCTGAATAAACTAAATACCGAAAGTTCACTAGAGTGGTTGTGGATACATTTGCTAGATATGAGGGAGGAGGGAGGCAGGAAGGAAGGGTTAGGCAGTGTTGCCAGTTGTATCGCTAGATATTACCGCTAGATGTAGAGCTATTTACTTCAATTTAGCACCCATTTTTTCATATCTAGAGAGATTTACTAGGGATAATTTAAACATTTCAGACATTCTAGTCATATTACATTGTAAAATTTGCAAAAGAAACAAACCAAAACTCTTTAGAAATTGCAGCATGATTCTAACATTGTTTGACTATGTAGCAACATGCTAGCGACTTTTGAGAAAGGATCTAGCGGTATTTTGTGGAGACATACTGGGAGGGTGGGAGGGAGGTGGTGGTTGCAGTGTTGCCAGTTGTAAAGCTACATATTATCGTTAAATGTAGAGCTATTTACTTCAATCTAGCAGCCATTTTTTTTATATCTAGAGACATTTACTAGGGATAATTTGAAAATTTCAGACATTCAAGTCATACTATATTGTAAAATTTGCAAAACAAACAAACCAAAACTCTTTAGAAATTGCAGCATTATCCTAACATTGTTTGGCTATGTAGCAATATGCTAGCGACTTTTGAGAAAGGATCTAGCGGTATTTCGTGGTAACACTTTAGGAGGGTTAAAATACGAGTCACACGGGCAATTGCCAAAACTTTAAAGGTCCATATCATTGTTATTAAACTAAGCATTTGGCAAAGGGAGGAATTGTTAAAAAACTTAGCCAATACTCTGTCATTCACCAAAAATAAATTTGAATTTATCATTATTATTTGGTAGGGTAGGTATGTATAGGTAGGTTGGCTAAATAATTGCTGGAATTCGTAGGGACTCAAACTGTTTTGAGAGAGTTAAATAAAACAAAAATGATAGATCTGAATAATATAGAGATTATGTTATTAAGCAAAACTGGGGGATGCGTGGAAGCCTATAGACTGTAGACGGTAAACTTTGTGTGGGTAGCGAATTCGGTTTTAAAGTAATTTAAGAATAGACAGTTTTCAATGCTGCGGCCAAACTATTCCACCCATTTATATATATTTTTTTTATTTTTTTTAAGAGACAATGAACGGAGGAAGGAAAAACACAGATAAAACAAAAAGGTCCATGTGCCTAAAGGCATCCTCCATTCATAAAATGTTTGTAACAACTGGATTTAAACATTTGTAGATTGTAAGTTTGTGGAAAGCAATTCGAGGGAAGTGAATTCCAAAGAGTAGTAGCTCTGGGGATAAATTAATTCTGATAAGCAGAAGTTCTGCATTGTGGAGGAGAAAGTGTAAATTCATGGGCGCTCTCAGCTGCCCTAGTTCTACGGGGAAAGATGTGGAGAGGCGGCACAATTGAAGCAAGTTCCTCGGAACAATTGCTGTGAAAATATCTGTAGAATAATGCAAGGGATGCAACGTTTCTTCGTATGGATAATGTAGGAAGGTCCTGTGTGATTGCAGGGTTATTGATTAATCTAATAGCTTTATTTTGAATTTTTTCCAACTGCCTCCATGCAACCACTCCACTTCCACCCCACAGAGGTGAACAGTAATCCATCTGAGAACGCACATGACTTTTATATATCACGCCCAACTGCTCGTCAGTGAAGAATTCTCGAACTCTGTACAGGAGTCCCAGTTTTTTAGAGGCATTCTTAGCAATGCTTCTAACATAATGTGTCCAGCTCAAGTTAGTAGTTAATGTTACACCGAGAATGTCAATACTAGGGGAAGTGGGAATATTTACATCATTAACAAATATATGGGGGTCAGTGAGATTCTGTCGGTTAGAAAATTGAATGTACTTGGTTTTCTGTGCATTAAAGGAAACTAGATTCTTTTGTCCCCATCCATTAATTCTAGAAAGGTCATGGTTCAGAGAAATTGCAGTGTTTATTTTTGAATTTATAAGATCGGGTTGGGTGAAAGAATTGGTAAATGTGAAGGAACTGTGGAGTGTTGAGTCATCTGCGTAGGAATGTATTGGATTATGAGTGGTAGATATGAGATCATTGATATGAATGAGGAACAGAATTGGGGCCAAAACTGATCCCTCGGGAAGGCCATCTACCATTACAAATTTACATTTGTTGGTATCAAAACGTTCTGAATCGCGAGCCTCACCCAACTACGCAAGCATGGCTTTGATCATCGGCGTAGTTTTCAAGATGTGGAATTTTAAGTGGTATTCAAGTTTTTTTCAAGATTGCCGGAAAAAACCCACGTGCAAAAGCAAAACCTTCTCTATAAAATTTGCGGAGCATTAGTAGGGGAGTGCGTATACCAAAGCCCAGTCGTTTCCTGTGAGTGGGAGAGACGGTATTTAGGCGTCAAGTTGTTTGGGAAATCGGCTGCCACGGACATGTTTGGCCGCCATGCCGGATGTTTAGCATATCAAAAGTTGCCCAATACAAAAACGCACCTGTTGTGAAAGTTTGATCCTGATCCAAAAAGCGGTTCTGGAGTTATTGCGTCGAAACCGGCGCGTAAGAAGAATTTGGATGAAATCCCAGGTTTAATGATTACAATAGGGGTTCCCCGTAGGGGACGAACCCCTAATAATAATAATAATAATAAGAAGAAGAAGAAGCAAAGAGGAATAATATAAAAGGGAAGAATGAGAGGAGATGGAGAAAGAATAGGCAAACAAAAAATGGAAACAGAAATAGAGGAACAGGAAGGAATGGACAAATGGGGAGGAGACAAGAGGAAGAAGGAATGGGGGAAAGTGAAGGAGGAGGAGAGAAAGTAACTAAGACAGGAGGGGGGTGCAGGAAAAAACAGTGAGGGTAAGATGAGAAGAAAGTTGGGTTATGTGAGGAAGATGGGGGGGGGGGGGGGGTGAAACTATTGTGTGTGTGTGTGTGTATCTACTGTGAGTGTAGGTGATGTTCTATCTCTGTTATGTGTTTGTGTGTGAGAGAGCGAGATAAGACCACTGTCACATTACACAGGGAGATATGAGTGAGTTTATCAGAGCTTTCTCGTATCTCCATCTCACTCTCTCTATCTATTTATCTATCTATCTATATATATATATTCCAAAAAGAAAGGAATGCATTAAACCTGGTTGGAATGATCATGTATCCCACTTGTACAAAAGTGCTAGAGAGTGTTTTAATATGGAAACAAATAGGATGTCCCTTAACTGGAACATATGAAAGAGACAAGAAAGTCATTTAAAAAAGCACTAAGATATATACAAACAAATGAAAACCAAATTAGAAATTACAAATTAGATGAATTTTTGTTGAATAAAACATATAACGTATTTCGGAAAGAAGTGGAAAAGACATAGACAATGATATACTATATATATATGAAAATAGAATGTGAAGCAATTCTTATAGCTGAAAAGTGTTCTCATATGTATAGAAGGATCTTTGATGACAACACATGTCAAAATATATCTAATTTAACCCTTATTTAGCAGGTGGTAAGGTATTTTACACCATGCCGCCCAGCGGGCATAATCCCGAAATATTCGCTCAATTTCACTCGCCCTAGCGCCGTTACTATGGCTCCAATGCGAACGAAACGATAATGTTTGGAAAGAGCAACTCTTCGTCTCCCCATATAAGTCTATTATGGATGTTATGAGCGAGTGTGGAGGGTGGGAAGAGGTGAGGAAGAGGAGGTACTTTTTGGTCTATTTCCCGGGCGCGTTGGGATGCGTTCCCTTTGCCCTGACTTAGGCCTCCCGCGCGTCTACTATTCCTTTGGTAATCGGTCTTATTTTTCTCTTATTTCTCCTTATTTCTGTATTCTCTGTATTCTCTCTCTCTCTCTCTCTCTCTTTCTTTCTCTCTCTCTCACTCCTGTCTGTCTGTCTCTATCTCTCTCTCTCTCTGGCTCGCTCGCTTTCCCTCTCTCGCGCGCTCTGTCTCTCTCTCTCTCCCTTTCTCTCTTCCTCATCCGTATATGTAATTCTCATTATTATTTTCTCTAATCTCTCTCACTCCTCCTGTCTGTCTCTCTCTCTCTCTCCATGGCTCTCTCGCACGCTCTGTCTCTCTCTCTCTCTCCCTTTCTCTCTTCCTCATCCGTATATGTAATTCTCGTTATTATTTTCTCTAACTAATCCCTCTATTTCATTTATTTGCTTGTAATATTTCTGTATTATTATATCTTTTTCACTCTCTTTCTTCAGTTCAGTTTCTGTATTCTCTCTCTCTCTCTCTCTCTTCCTCATCCGTATATGTAATTCTCATTATTATTTTCTCTAATCCCTCTTTCTTTATTTGCTTGTAATATTTCTGTATTATTATATCTTTTTCACTCTTTCTTCAGTTCAGTTTCTGCATTCTCTCTCTCTCTCGCTCTCTCTCTCTCTCTCTGTTTCGCTTGCTTTGCAGATTTTTTGTTTTGTTTTATATATAATATTATTTCAACACATTTCCAAATCACCCTATGGGGTAGTGTTGACTATTTTTTTTTTTTGTGGTGTTCCCAGGAGGTGTAATCCACATGTGATTGAGGTAGGCAAAAGGCAGTTCTGTGATTGAGGTAGGCAAAAGGCAGTTCTGTGATTGAGGTAGGTAAAAGGCAGGTATGTGATTGAGGTAGGGAAAAGGCAGAACTGCCTATAGCGAGTGTATGAATGTGATTGAGGTAGACAAAAGGCAGAACTGCCTATAGCGAGTGTATGAATGTATGTATGAATGAATGACATGGATGTATGAGGTGGACCAAGAACCAGATGGATGGATGAGATTCGAAACTTATGGATGTAATGGGTGATGTTGCTGATGATGATGAATGCACTTGTGTTTGGGTAGTGTGCTATTCCACCATATGAATGATTGAATGACATGAATTCATGAGGTACTTTGAAATAGATGAATGAATGATTGAATGAAGTTATGAATGACATGAATTCATGAGGTACTTTGAAATAGATGAATGAATGATTGAATGAAGTTATGAATGATTGGCAAGAAGGGAGTAGGTTAGAAGTGTTCCAGTGTGTGGTACTCGGTGTAGCAAGGAATAGGACAGAGTCCCACATCACACCGACTACACTTGGACACGACTTCCCTCCTATGTCGGGGCCTCCTTGTCGTGTGACTGCAGACGTGGCACACCTTCTTTCCGGCCACCCGGCCAGCAGCAAGTTGGATAGGGTTGGGAGGTACAGTCACAAGCCTGTGGGTCAAGAGGTAGTCCCGGCACTCAAGGCGGCTGGGCAAATCCCCGATCGCCCTCGGAACTGGTGCCGCACGTGTGGTTCCGTGCTTACGGAGGATGGCCTCGATGATGTCCTTGGAGAACAGCCTTACAGAGGTCTTCTTTCCTGTGTGCATCATCCACAGGTTGTATGTGTTGAGGACAGTGACATCAAGAAGATGGAGTATGACCTTCTTGTACCATTTACAGGTCTTCCTCAGGCAGTCAACAGCAGTGATCTACATATCACTTTTGTCCACCAACCGCATGTTCACATTATACTCCAGGACAGCGTCAGGTTTGGAGATAACAACTACAGTCCTGTTGCCTGTGACACGGTCCTGCAGGTATCTCCTCTTCCCGCTATCTAGCAATGCGGACTTGTGGTAGGTGGAGAGGACATTGACTGGCTTTGTGTCGTGCCAACAAATAGCCAGTATGTTCTCACTGCTGCTCTTCTTCCGGAAGATGTCTCCTTTCTGCGTCTTCTCAAACCGGGGCCAGTGTTTCTGGTTTGACCTAACAGTTCCACAGCTTCCCGTTCTCCTTGTAAGGAGATACCTGGCAAGGAGAGGAGAGGTGTAGAAGTTGTCAGTGAACAGGATACGGTTGGCATCTAGATACGGCTCCATCAGTGTCTACACAACCGACCCTGAAAGACCCAAACGGTCGTTCGGAATGTCCACATCAGTAGCGGTATATATGATAAGATCCAGCACGTATCCTGTCTCGCAGTCACACAGTACAAAGAATTTGATCCCGACGCTTCAACGGAATGTACTGGCGGAAAGAGAGACGTCCACGGAAGAGGACCAAGGACTCATCGATCATGACATTCTGGAATGGTTTGAAAAACAGGCGATACCTGTAGAGGAGGGAGTTCAGGAATGGCCGTATTTTCCAAATCTTGTCGGCTCCGTGTGGCGCAGTGTTATCCACAAAGTGCAAGCACTTCAGAATTTGCCTTGTTACGCTGGCCAGCTTGCCAGAATGCACTCGTAACTCGCTAGCGCTCGCCAGGGCAGTGAAATGGGCTATAGTTATCAGAGAATGATGTTCCTTCTTTCATAGTGTTCGTGTTGTTACAGACAGTCCCGGGGTGGTCTTTACTTTCGTCTATGACAACGGGAAGTATTTTATATCATTAGTAGAATATAAGATGCATTGTGGAGGGAGAGAGAGAATAGCGAGAGCGTGGTGGTAATATGTGCGTGCGTAGGTATGTGTTGCCTCCCTCACTCGAGGAGTTTTCCAGCTCGCGCGCTTTCCCGCGCCCTTGATTGGCTGGTGGTTCCTGGCGCCTTCTGCAGCCCTGCTGCCTGGTGACGTAGCGGCCTGTGATTGGCTGACCACCATGCCTTTGTGTGTGATCCTAGGGGTCCCGAGGAGCTACCTTCCTCAGAGCTAGGCTTGGTGTGCTAGGTCTTACATGTCCCTTGCAATTCTGTCCCCCATATAACCCTCTAACTACTATCTCTCTCTGAACTTCTTCGGTTTCATACTTCTCTCTTTATTCAATTACTTATCCCTTATAGTTCTGCATACAAAGGAGTACAATGGAGTACAAAGGAAATCAAGCAACAACAGATCTAGTGACCCTTCTAGGCTGCTTGTCCTCCAAAATACTGAGGATCAAGTGTCCAAACAGTGGTTTAGAGTGGGTAAGGGAACTACTGCCCTGGAACTAATGTCCGTGGCAGGACTAGGAAGTTAGTAGGGGACATATGGGTTAGTAACTGAGGGGAGGATAAAATAAAGTTATTCATTTACAAACGCAGTCAGTCGCGGGTTTGATGCGAGATATTTGTCTAGGCAGAATTTAAATGAATCAACGGTGCTGCAGTCTATAACGTCTCGGGGAAGCCCATTCCACAAATTGACAACTCGATTGAAGAAGAAATTCATAGATTCGTGTGAGTTAAAAGATTTACCAATAATTTTGCAACCGTTTCCCCGCGTGTAATTTGATTGGTCGATAGTGAAGTGCTTACTACAGTTCATATTGTCGATGCCTTTGATGATTTTGAACACTTGAATTAAGTCACCTCTTAATCTGCGCTGGGTTAAAGGAAATAGATTTAATTCTCTAAGGCGCTCTTCGTATGGTTTGTTCTTTAGGCTAGGTATCATTTTGGTAACTCTACGTTGAACTCGTTCTAGCTTGTTTATGTCTTTTTGGTAATAAGGGCACCAGCATTGAACGCAGTATTCCAGAAGAGGGCGGACTAAGGAATTGTAAAGGGTTAGGATAACGTCTTCGGATTTATGCTCAAATGACCTGCCTATAAAGCCAATTATTTTGTTTGCCTTCTTAACAACTTCTGAACATTGTTGACTCGGTTTTAGGTTACTCGATATTGTTACTCCCAGATCGGTTTCTCTGTTTACATTCTTAACCCTTAAAAAGCGGCTCACCACATAAGTCGTATTTAATAAAGCTGGACTATGTGGCGGCGCTCGACATAGGTCGAGTGGCAATTTCAGTACGTAATGTTGCTGAGAGAGAGAGACAAGTGGTGGCAGGAGACTAGCGAGCGTATGCCTGCTCCAGACCACCGCGGCGAACCTACTGACACGAATCTCAGCGCCCTCCTCCCTCTCTCACTCGCTATATACGGAATTGTATCTGGAAAGTGGCTAATTACCTGCTTTTTGCACTCGCGTTGCACGGTTATTGCAAGAAAACTAGCCATCATAAAAGGATCGTTATGGTGTCATTCGAAAGCTCTGTTTATGCCCTTTCAGGGATAGATACTTGTTTTACGTTCTGGGTCTTATTTAGGCATGAAAATGATCTCGTAAACAGCCCTATTTTGGCTAAAAACACCCCGCTGGGCGGTACATATAAATAAACCGCATAGGCCGCTAAAGAAGGGTTAAGCTGAGTGCCATTCATCGAATAGTTTGCTTTCTCATTTAGGTATCCGATATGTAGTACTTTACATTTATCCGCATTGAAACTCATTTGCCAAATTTGGGCCCAATGTGACAATTTATCTAGATTGTGTTGCATATCGTCAACTTGATCTTTTGAGAGTACGCTATTTGCAATTTTTGTATCGTCAGCAAATTTTGAGATTGTACAGGTGAGACCCTCATCTATGTCGTTGATGTAAATTAGAAAGATAATTGGTCATAGTACCGATCCCTGGGGTACCCCGCTACTTACATTGGTCCATTTAGATGCCTTACCGTTTATGACTACTCTTTGCTTTCTGTCGCTGAGCCAATTTTCTATCCATTTCAACACACCGTCTTGTATTCCATGCACTTTTAGTTTTAGCAGTAAACGTTTGTGGGAAACTTTGTCAAAGGAATTTTGAAAATCAAGGTATATAATATCTACAGCTTTACTCTCATCGTAGAGGTTGAGGATATCGTGGAAGAAGTCTAAGAGGTTTGTTAACCCTTAAAAAGCGGCTCACCACTTAAGTCGTATTTAATAAAGCTGGACTATGTGGCGGCGCTCGACATAGGTCGAGTGGCAATTTCAGCACGTAATGTTGCTGAGAGAGAGAGACAAGTGGTGGCAGGAGACTAGCGAGCGTATGACTGCTCCAGACCACCGCGGCGAACCTACTGACACGAATCTCAGCTCCCTCCTCCCTCTCTCACTCGCTACATACTCAATTATATGGGGAAAGTACCGAATAACCTGCTTTTTGCACTCGCGTTGCACGGTTATTGCAAGAAAACTATCCATCATACAAGGATCGTTATGGTGTCATTCGAAAGCTCTGTTCATGCCCTTTCAGGTATAGATACTTGTTTTACGTTCTGGGTCTTATTTAGGCATGAAAATGATCACGTAAACAACCCTATTTTGGCTAAAAACACCCCGCTGGGCGGTACACATAAATAAACCGCATAGGCCGCTAAAGAGGGTTAAACAGGAACGTTTTTTACGAAAGCCGTGTTGAGTATCTTTAAGTATGTTATTTTCCTCTAAGTGATTTACGAGTCTGTCTCTTATGACCGTTTCTAGCATTTTACATACAACTGAGGTTAAGCTAATTGGACGATAGTTACTGGGTAGGGATTTGCTGCCTTTTTTGAATATCGGTGTTACGTTGGCTATCTTCCACTGATCAGGCATAGTTCCAGACTGCAAGGATTTATTGAATAGTAATGTCAGTGGTTTGGAGAGCTCATCCTTAGCTTCCTTTAGAACTCTAGGCGAGATTGTATCAGGTCCAGGCGTTTTATTTACCTTGAGTTTATCTAAACAATTCAATACTTCTCTCTCTGTAACGGTGATATTGCTTAGAACATCTGAATTATCAATCTGAATCGGCGATGGTGTAGGGATATCACTGAGGTCTTCTGTTGTAAAAACTGATGCAAAGAAGGTATTGAGGGCATTACTCATTTGTACTTCGTCTTTGGTGTATTCTCCATTTTCATCGACTAACGGTCCAACAGTTGAAGTAACTACTTTTTTCTTTCTCATATAACTATAGAATTCTTTCGGGTTTATTTTACTTTGATTCACAATATGTAACTCTAGGTTCTTTTTACTTGCTTAATTAACTTTTTGGCTTTGCGTCGTAGCTCTACAAATTTCACCCGTTCTTCGTCATTTTGTGAGGATTTTAATCTATCATTAGCAATTTTTTTTAGCAAGCAGGCAGTTTGAAATATCTTTATTCCACCATTTGGGCTTATTATTATGGTCTGGACGCCGTATTTTCGATGGTATGCAGTCTTGCACTGCTTTTAGGTAAGTGGTTTCGAATAACTTCCAAGATGTATTTATGTCGTTATTGTTAATTAAAAAGCTCCAGTCAGTTTCTTTAACCCTTAAAAAGAGGCTCACCACATAAGTCGTATTTAATAAAGCTGGACTATGTGGCAGCGCTCGACATAGGTCGAGTGGCAATTTCAGCACGTTATGTTGCTGAGAGAGAGAGACAAGTGGTGGCAGGAGACTAGCGAGCGTATGACTGCTCCAGACCACCGCGGCGAACCTACTGACACGAATCTCAGCTCCCTCCTCCCTCTCTCACTCGCTACATACTGAATTATATGGGGAAAGTGGCTAATTACCTGCTTTTTGCACTCGCGTTGCACGGTTATTGCAAGAAAACTATCCATCATACAAGGATCGTTATGGTGTCATTCGAAAGCTCTGTTTATGCCCTTTCAAGGATAGATACTTGTTTTACGTTCTGGGTCTTATTTAGGCATGAAAATGATCACGTAAACAGCCCTATTTTGGCTAAAAACACCCCGCTGGGCGGTACATATAAATAAACCGCATAGGCCACTAAAGAAGGGTTAAACATAGCTCTAAGTTTATGAAAGATTGCTTTCTTGAAATTAGGGACTTCCATAGTCGGCCAGTCATATTACCAGCACCAGCTCTCCATATATGTATGCACTAGTTTTAGGGATTATTAGAGTCATAGTCAAATGGTACCGTAGTGTTGGGGTGCTTCTAATTATTGAGCTGTTCTCTCTTATTATTTAATGCTAGACAGTGGAATGTATCTTCGGTCGTTGTCTGAGTTATGCATGTGCCAAGTTAGAGCCTGTACAACATCGACGAAACTAGCTAGCCTGTAACCCTTGTGCATATTTTCCTTTGCGAGTGTAGCAGTATACAAGTGAAGGGCTTTTGCCTAATCTCACCTGCATACCTGCTGCCTCATTTTGTTGACCTTTGTGGAGCGCCAGGGTAAGACCAGATACTTGAGATCTGGACTTACCAAGAGAGCCTCCAAGTCACTTAACGTAACATAAGGGAAATCTGTTCAAGGGGAGGCAGTAGGCCACGAGCATGCTTGCGCTCTGCCTAGCTTCTTAGTACCTTTTTATGCCACTGCTAGACTTTATTAGTGAGAAAGACAGCATTGTGTTTATTAACTTTAATTGTGTATGCTTTAGGAATTATTCACGCCTTATTTTAGCCTAGGTTGATGCATAGTGCACAACCCCGTTTGGTTTGGCTGTTACGTTGGCTATGGAAGTACTGTTTTGAGTGGCGATTATTAGTGCTGTCACAGAGTTGTTGCACTCCCTTGTTATATATATATGTATCCTACTTATTGGTGTATTTAAGATACACGCTTTGGTGTCCCCCCTGCATTTATTCATGTTCTGTATTAACGAGCATCTTAGAGCATCAGACCTTTTCAGAAGATTCCATCTCTGATTGCTGTAGGACTAGACTTCCAGTGTTTTCATAGAGCATTGTAGAGTTTAGTGTTGACTCACACTAAAGTTAACTTAAGCATGTAATTCTTTATTTAATCTTGTTATAGTTAATTCAAGCATTGTTATTACTTAAGAGCATTTTATTAACGTAAAGTACTCCTGTTGTGAGCAGGCTTTGCCGTCATCGGTAAGCCTTTGTAGAAGTGCACTAAAACTCAGTTAATTGATACCCTGTTATCCAGGAGATTAACTCTGGAGGGTTTAAGTGTTTTGTTCGCCGGAGAAATAGTACGAGGGTTTGGAATTAGCGTACCGTTGTTGCAGATATAGCCTATCATCTAGTCCAATATTGAGTGCCCTTGTTTATTTCGTAGTGCCGGTCGTAACAAATGGCGACCTTACCAGGATATAGTGAACTGAATATTGCATTTTTTTTTTGGAGAAATCTTATTGCCATTTGGGGGTTGAATTTATTTCTCGCATTGTTGGCAGTAGACATTGTTTTGAGGATACATAGAACTTGTTGGAGTTATTGGTGAACTAGTATTGCACTCAAGAACATCTTCGAATATTTTTTGGTGAATAAAGCTACGCAAGAGTTTGGCTATTTTTGTCTGGACTTGAGATTTTTTTTTGTTGACTCCATCATGTCACTGGACGGGTCTGAGCATAGTGAGGGCACAGTGCGAGAGGCAGGCGAGGAGGTGGAGAAGGTGGAGTTGTTAAGCGGCGCTCGGGTGGTGAACAGTGAGGAGGATGCTCGGATTTTTTTGGGGAAGCCTATGTCGGCGGACCGGGTAGCGGGGCTAGACCGGTACGGACTGAAGTGTGTGGCCACAGTCTTGGGGTTTTCCGGTACTAGCGGTATGTCGAGAGGTGAGCTGGCTGCCTGTGTGCTGGGTGGGGTGCATGGGGTTTCGGGTGGAGCGGGAGCTGGGGCACCTTCGGCCCAGCCCCCATTCCACTCGACTCCTACCATGGCGCACCCTCGGGTTCCGGAGCCGAGTACGTTCCCGTAGGCCGATGCCCGCTGGCGGTTGGGTATGCCTCTAGGTGATTCAAGGGGTGGGTCCCCAACAGTAGCACCCCCTCCTCAGGGTTTGTCTGCCGAGATGTTGTTTCAACTTGAGCTTGCCAAACTTAAGCAGCAGGAGCGACAGGCTGAGGCTGAGCTCGAACAGCGAAAGCATGAGCATGAGCAGCGAAAGCATGAGGCTGAGCTCAAGTATAAGTATGAGGCTGAGCTCAAGCAGAGAGAGGCCGAGCTCAAGTTTGAGTCTGAAAAGTATTGTGCCGATGTTGACCTAGAGAAAACTTGTGTAGAGGTGACGAGGAACCGGGTCGACCAGGGGGGTCGAGCCCATGACCAGTCCCTGTCGCATCTACTTAAGTTGGTTTCAGTGTTTGATGAGTTAGGAGTTACAACAAAATTTCTCCGGTTCGAGAAAAAGTGCCAGGAGCACCAATGGCCCGAGGAGAAGTGGGCAGCCCTTGTTTCTTCACGATTGACGGGGAAAGCACTCAAGGCGTACAATGCTTTGCCCCTAGATTCCTGTGTGAATTACGAGTTGTTGAAAGAGGCTGTCCTGAGGGCGTATGAGCTACAGCCAGAGACCTATAGGCTGAAGTTTAGGGCAGTTCCAAAAAGAAAGGAGAGTACTTTCCAGGAACACGCTAGAGAGCTGTCAGATGCATTAGAAAATTGGTTAAGGTCGGAAAAGGCAACTACTTTTGATTCAGTAAAACAACTAGTGTTGCTCGAACAATTTTTTAAATGTACTGGCAGTGACTTGACTCTTAACCTTAAAGAAAAACGACCGAAAACTCTACAAGAGGCGGCTGAGCTGGCTGACCTTAGGGTGTCATTGATTCGTGGGTGCGGGTCTGCACAGAGAGCTAAGGCAGGTAACCAGGGGCGTACCACTCCACCCCCCCGAATTATTGACACAAATTATCCATTCAAGAGTACTGTTGCCAATTATGAACCCAAGTCGAAACCCTTCCCGTTTAAGAAAGGCCAGGGCCCTTCCTCACCTCAGAGGAAGTCCAAGAGTGAAGTGGAGTGTTTCAAGTGTCATGAGAAGAGGCATATTGCACGTTCATGTCCGAGCACACCGCCTACAGCAGTGGTGTCACTAGTGAGCAACATCGGTGTGTCTTTGAGGTCTTCCGCGTTTGCCCGGGGTAATACGTCGGTTGCGAAGTCACAGTCGGTGCAGAAGCAGCAGGAGGGCTCGTCACCCGTCCGAGATGCTTTTTGTGGTCATAGGGGGCACGGCACTGTGAGGTGGGCTGGTGTGAAGCATAGGCTTGAGTTGTTGCGTGATACAGGCGCTTCCCAGACACTTGTTAAGAAATTCACTGGCAAGCCTGTTAACGTGGCTCGGGTTGTGGTGGTTCAAGGCATCTATGCTACGCGGTCTTACCCGCTGGTCAGAATGGAGCTTGAGGTGGACGGTGTGACATGGGAGTTGGATGTGGGTGTGGTGGAGAAGTTGCCTTTTGAGGGGGTCGACCTCCTTCTCGGTAATGACTTTGCGGTGCCCACTTCCGAGGTTCCACCCTTAGTCGTTGCCGAGAGGGCGGCCGACACGAGTGGGGAGGAGCAAGAGGGGCTCGAGATCTCTCAGTCCGCTCAGGTGTCACAGGTGTCCCAAGTTCTAGACCAGCGGAGGAAGGGTCGGAAGGAGAAAGTCGAGGATGGTGGTCGGGTTGAGAGTTTGGACTCAGCGACACTCCTTGGTGACTCGGTACTTGACCCAAAGGTGAGCTCCGGAGTGGCCCCAGAACCTGTCCCCCCTCATGGTAGGGCGTGATGGCACTCCGCGACAGAGTAGTTCCCAGGTGGAGGAGAGTTGTGGGAACGGGGCTACTGAACTCGAGGACGGGGAAGCATGTCAGGTGAACCTGTTAGAGGAGTTTGTGAGGCAACCACCTGAGCAGCCTACTGTCCCTGCGTTCGTCTGCAGCGGACAAGGTGGAGAAGGAGAGGGGGGCAGTGGGGCACAGGTGGAGGAGGGTCGGGATTGTTATGTCTCAGTGGAGCAGTGGGCGGGGGATACGAGTCAGGTGGCTGTGGATGCGCTAGAGCACCTGCCTGAGCAGCAGTGTGCAGCGCTCCAGCCCCTGATCGGTCCATACCCCACTGTTTGTGCCGAGCACCCAGGCCTCACAACTCATGCGGTGCACGAGGTTCCGCCGGCAGGTCACTTGACTGTCCGTAAACCGTTGGCCTCGTTGTTTCAGTGGTTCAAGGTGGGCGACGAGGCTTTGGCATGGTTGTCAGGTCAGGGTCGACCCATGGCTGCCATGGGTGGTGGTCAGACTAGGGACATTGAGCAGATTGGCGAGGTTGGCTGTGGAGTGGAGGCGCCCGGCTGTCGCATAGCCTCCCAATGCTGCTCTAGTAAAATGCAACAGCCCTACCATAGACCGACTGTATCTGGCCATGTCACTGAAGGCGGTGATGCTGCGCAGGCAGATGTAGTTGCAAGGAATGCGGGGGTGCGCATGTACGGTATCGGCGGGGAAGCCTTAGCAATTATGAACTATGGGAGTGACTGCACAGGTGGTACAGATTGTCCCTCTCATGACCTGAATGTTCTAGGGACGAAGGTGGAGAAGGAGGGAGACTATAGTTTAGAAGCTGCGGTCTCTGCTGGGTTGTGGGAGGGCACTAGGCATGTTGTTCTGCGAGATAAGTTGCAACCTCTTGTTCCTGAGCGACGAGAGGAGTTGTTTACTAGGTTGTGGCAGTGCATCCGCATGTTTGTTGCTTCTCCAGGCCTGATGTATGGGGTAGAATCCGACATGGAGGCTGGAGACAGTGCAAAGCTCAAGTTAATTCCCTACCGTATAAATCCTGCTCGACAGCCTGTTGTGAAAGCAGAGCTAGATGACATGTGGAAAAAGGGTCTGAGGAATAAAGGATATCGTGAGTGGTCGTTGCCAGTATCTTTGCAACCTGAGTTAAGTGGCAAGATCCGTGTGTGTGTTGATTGTAAGAGTGTGGAAGCATTATCCCTGACAGACGCCTATCCATTACCCAGAGTTGACGACACCATAGACCGCTTCGGGGCTGCCTCGCTCATCACGAAGGTAGAACTAGTGAAAGGTTATTGGCAGGCCCCGTTGCCGGAAAGAGCGAAGAGAAGTGCCAGTATTTTGTCTTGTGATGAACTGGGCAGTTTATCGGTGCCAGGGGTTGTTTTGCTGCCGGAACACAAGTTGGATGTGTGGCATGTTAAGGGCACTGATAATGTTTTGGCAGATTGTTTGTCACGGGAGGGTATGTTTGCAGGAGAATCCTCGCCGTTCAGTCAATGTATGTTTGAGAGTGGAGAAAAATTAGGCTTGCCACTGTAGTGCAACGGCGCCAAAAACACTATTAAAAAAATATAAAAACCTCGCATACAAACTCTTTCTTTTTTATAGTATATAAGTGCAGTATATCACAGCAAGAATCTAAGACACTCTGAGCTGTTGTCTTAGTAGGCTAGGCTTGGTGAAGCTTGCTCGCTGAGTGTGATATAATTATTATGATGCTATTATTTTGGGGGAAGTGTTGTGCAGATTTTTTTTATAATGCAGTGTTTTATGTTTGTGATCGTGCCTTGTTTTCACAACTTGGGAGAGTGGCTAGGTGAGGCGGGGTTGATGGGCATTCTGTCTGGTCAGATGTGGGGTTCGCCTGTGGCTGAAACGTCCCATATCTTGGGCGGGGTGTTACGCTGGCCAGCTTGCCAGAATGCGCTCGTAACTCGCTAGCGCTCGCCAGGGCAGTGAAATGGGCTACAGTTATCAGAGAATGTTGTTCTTTCTTTCATAGTGTTCGTGTTGTTACAGACAGTCCCGTGGTGGTCTTTACTTTCGTCTGTGACAACGGGAAGTATTTATTATCATTAGTAGAATATAAGATGCATTGTGGAGGGAGAGAGAGAATAGCGAGAGCGTGGTGGTAATATGTGCGTGCGTAGGTATGTGTTGCCTCCCTCACTCGAGGAGGTTTCCAGCTTGCGCGCTTTCCCGTGCCCTTGATTGGCTGGTGGTTCCTGGCGCCTTCTGCAGCCCTGCTGCCTGGTGACGTAGCGGCCTGTGATTGGCTGACATCCATGCCTTTGTGTGTGATCCTAGGGGTCCCGAGGAGCTACCTTCCTCAGAGCTAGGCTTGGTGTGCTAGGTCTTACATGTCCCTTGCAATTCTGTCCCCCATATAATCCTCTATACTACTATCTCTCTCTGAACTTCTTCGGTTTCATACTTCTCTCTTTATTCAATTACTTATCCTTTCTGGTTCTGCATACGGCTTCCATAGTCGGCCAGTCGTATTACCAGCACCAGCTCTCCATATATGTATGCACTAGTTTTAGGGATTATTAGAGTCATAGTGAAATGGTACCATAGTGTTTGGGTGCTTCTAATTAGTGAGCTGTGCTCTCTTATTATTTAATGCTAGACAGTGGAAGGTATCTTTGGTCGTTGTCTGAGTTATGTATGTGCCAAGTTAGAGCCTGTACAACATCGACGAAGCTAGCTAGCCTGTAACCCTTGTGCATATTTTCCTTTGTGAGTGTAGCAGTATACAAGTGAAGGGCTTTTGCCTAATCTCACCTGCATACCTGCTGCCTCATTTTGTTGACCTTTGTGGAGCGCCAGGGTAAGACCAGATACTTGAGATCTGGACTTACCAAGAGAGCCTCCAAGTCACTTAACGTAACATAAGGGAAATCTGTTCAAGGGGAGGCAGTAGGCTACGAGCATGCTTGCGCTCTGCCTAGCTTCTTAGTACCTTTTTATGCCACTGCTAGACTTTATTAGTGAGAAAGACAGCATTGTGTTTATTAACTTTAATTGTGTATGCTTTAGGAATTATTCACGCCTTATTTTAGCCTAGGTTGATGCATAGTGCACAACCCCGTTTGGCTGTTACGTTGGCTAAGGAAGTACTGTTTTGAGTGGCGATTATTAGTGCTGTCACAGAGTTGTTGCACTCCCTTGTTATATATATATGTATCCTACTTATTGGTGTCCTGCCCCTGCATTTATTCATGTTCTGTATTAACGAGCATCTTAGAGCATCAGACCTTTTCAGAAGATTCCATCTCTGATTGCTGTAGGACTAGACTTCCAGTGTTTTCATAGAGCATTGTAGAGTTTAGTGTTGAGTATAGACTCACACTAAAGTTAACGTAAGCATGTAATTCTTTATTTAATCTTGTTATAGTTTATTCAAGCATTGTTATTACTTAACCCTTAAAAAGCGGCTCACCACATAAGTCGTTTTTAATAAACCTGGACTATGTGGCGGCGCTCGACATAGGTCGAGTGGCAATTTCAGCACGTAATGTTGATGAGAGAGAGAGACAAGTGGTGGCAGGAGACTAGCGAGCGTATGACTGCTCCAGACCACCGCGGCGAACCTACTGACACGAATCTCAGCTCCCTCCTCCCTCTCTCACTCGCTATATACGGAATTGTATCGGGAAAGTGGCTAATTACCTGCTTTTTGCACTCGCGTTGCACGGTTATTGCAAGAAAACTAGCCATCATAAAAGGATCGTTATGGTGTCATTCGAAAGCTCTGTTTATGCCCTTTCAGGGATAGATACTTGTTTTACGTTCTGGGTCTTATTTAGGCATGAAAATGATCACGTAAACAGCCCTATTTTGGCTAAAAACACCCCGCTGGGCGGTACATATAAATAAACCGCATAGGCCGCTAAAGAAGGGTTAAGAGCATTTTATTAACGTAAAGTACTCCTGTTGTGAGCAGGCTTTGCCGTCATCGGTAAGCCTTTGTAGAAGTGCACTAAAACACAGTTAATTGATACCCCGTTATCCAGGAGATTAAGTCTGGAGGGTTTAAGTGTTTTGTTCACCGGCGAAATAGTTCGAGGGTTTGGAATTAGCGTACCGTTGTTGCAGATATAGCCTATCATCTAGTCCAATATTGAGTGCCCTTGTTTATTTCGTAGTGCCGGTCGTAACAGCCTATACTGGTCCCTTGGCATGTAGGTGTTGAACACTGGCGTTGCTATGATGTCATGCATAACCCAATAATCTAACATTTTATGTTTCTTTATGTGGGCCATGAGCATGGTGAAGGCCAAAAACACGAGGAGTTCGCTGATGACAATGGGTGTCCATCTCCGCATGTGGGGCGACATCATTTCATCGGCGTGCTGGCGACCATACAGGTTTGTCTCCGTGATAATGTCCCCGAGCAATTGGTCATCAAAAAATGCCCGGAAGTAGTCGTAAGGGGTGTCATTCTCCGAGCAGGGAAAGGCAGGCTGGACGCCATTCGGTGCCTTGTGAAAGAGGGGTGGTTGACCAGGCATATCCCGAGGCAGGCAGTCCTGCCACTGAAAGACAGGTGGTGGTACCGCGCTCCTGACCCCTCCTGGTGGACCTCCTGGGCCACTCCTGGGGCACCTCCTGGGGTACCTCCTGGGGCACCTCCTCTGGCCCTTCCCCGGGCACCTCGCTGTGGCTGTCCCTGCTGTGGCTGTCCCTGCTGTGGCTGTGCCTGCTGTGGCAGTCCCTGCTGTGGCTGTCCCTGCTGTGGCTGTGCCTGCTGTGGCTGTCCCTGCTGTGGCTGTCCCTACTGTGGCTGTCCCTGCTGTGGCTGTCCCTGCTGTGGCTGTGCCTGCTGTGGCTGTCCCTGCTGTGGCTGTCCCTGCCCGTCATCAGAGTCGCTTTTCGGCAGTGGGGATATCCTGGCTTCCGGCGAATCGGGAGAGCTTGGGCCGGCATCGCTTTCCTCCAAATTCAGCCGACGCCTGGTCACCCGACGCCTGGTCACCCTCGTCCGCGACATCTCGGGTGGCGTTGCCAACACGGGGGGATTTGCACCTGCAGCTGGTGTAGAGGTCGCTGGACCAGCTTGTGCATGGGCGGGGGTAGTTGGGATTTGGTCTACCCCCGAGATGTTGGCGAGCGAAATAACTGGAGGCTCTGACACTGCGGCTCGCTGCCTGGATGGGGGTGCTGGCTGGGGGGTCAATGACCTGGTCCGTTTTGCCGGTCTGGCACTGTTACCTATGCAAAATGTGGGAATGGTATTTCGTATGAGGGATGTGCAGACTCCAACTTTATAACTGTAAGACATGATTTACTTGAAAGAAAGAGAGAGAGAGAGAGAGAGAGTGTCGTGATAATATAACAATTTTACATATGTATCATATATATGATAAAATAATATATACGGTACATATGTTCCCCACAATCATATAATGCCAAGCACAAAATTAATATTCAATCTTTCGTTGTTTGTATTACCGTAAGAAATTTACTGAACGCCTGAAAATAATACGCTATAAAATGCTTGCAATCAAACTTTCATGAAATTACAAGGTCACATGCAATTATAAAAAGGTATATTGTAGACCACAATCTTCGTCAAGCTTCGTTGTTGCTTGTATTATCGTGAGAAATGTACCGTACACCCTGGTTATCGTGAGAAATATACCGAACGCCTGCAAATAATACGCTATAAAATGCTTGCAATCAAACTCTCAAGCAATTTCAAGGTCACATGCAATTATAAATGTATAGGTAGACCCAGAGAGAGAGAGAAAGGGAGAGGAGGTCAAGAACATCTGCTAGGTGTGATTTCCCCTGGGGGGGAAGATTAGTTAGGGAGTGCCCTGGCCTATATCAGACAAAGAGAGTACAAAGGAGTACAAACAAAGAGAGTGAGAGAGACAGAGAGAGAGAGTGTCGTGATAATATAACTATTTTACATATATATCATATATATGATAAAATAATATATACGGTACATATGTTCCCCACAATCATATAATGCCAAGCACAAATATTCAATCTTTCGTTGTTTGTATTACCGTAAGAAATTTACTGAACGCCTGAAAATAATACGCTATAAAATGCTTGCAATCAAACTTTCAAGCAATTACAAGGTCACATGCAATTATAAAAAGGTATATTGTAGACCACAATCTTCGCCAAGCTTCGTTGTTGCTTGTATTATCGTGAGAAATGTACCGTACACCCTGGTTATCGTGAGAAATTTACCGAACGTCTGAAATAATACGCTACAAAATGCTTGCAATCAAACTTTCAAGCAATTATAAAACGTAAATTGTACTTACCAACACCCACACCAGTATGTTCTTCATCAGGAACGTCTCCATTTTGCTCAACGGTCTGTGCAACATCAACCACAACATCCACCCCACGCAAATTATGCTTGGGGTGAAAGCCTATGATCGGCATATTTTCGTCTTCCGAGTCATCCACACTACCAAAACTCTCACCCAGACCTTCCATGGTTTCATTCAACAGCCTATTAGAAAGTTCTGAAGAGTTCAGCATGATATCTAGTTCCTGGGTGGTGAGCCGGGCGTGATGAGTAGGGTGGCGCGACGCACTAGGGGTGGTGGCCACCGAATCGGACACGGGCAGATTTTGACCTTCCATTACGGCTGCTTGAGGGTTACTGAGTCACGGTCACGCAGTGGGGATGTGTGGGTGGGACCTTGTAGTACACCGCCTGACCACCAGGTTTCGCTTTCCATCTAAATTAGGGCGGGAATACGCCCACGGACTTTAGTCGGGCCCCGCCATTTAGTCCAATTTTCTCGATTCGGACTTAAGTCGGGCCCTGATCTTTAAGTGTTAAAGTACCTTACCATTCCCACAAAATTATATGCAAATGTAAGAAAGGACAGTTATTAGGAAATATCAATATTTACGATGTATGTAAAGGAATTAGTGACCTTAAGTATGTCATTGGCCACGATAATGTACATTCAAATAATATTAAGCATGGTTCTGAACTTTTAGTGAAGCTATTAGCTGAACTTGTTTCATCTTTTGTCAGAAATGGATATTTGCCTGAAAAAATTACTTCTGGAGGTATTTTACTTTTATTACAGGATCAATTCAATGATCAGAGTTCGATAGAAAACTACAGACTAATTGTGTCATCTTCAGTGTTCCTCAAACTGTTTTGTATTGTTTAAAATATCATATTGAACGCTATGTGGTCTATAATGACATACAGCATGGATTTAGAATCAATCATTCTTTGTCTACACTCTACAGCATGCTTAGATTGAAAGGAAACCATTTTAAGATATAGTTAATTAAACTCAAATGTATATGCCTCTGTTATAGACCTGAAGAAAGCTTTTGATAAAGTTAATAATGTTAAGCTTGTTCATAAACTTTAAGAATTAAATATTCCCATGTTTTATGTACATATTATATATTTTATTATACAAATCAAAGCGTAGCTACTAAGCATAAATAAGCACTATCTGATCCTTGGAAAATTAAAAATGGAGTGAGTCAAGGTGGAATTCTGTCAACAGGTATTTTTTGTATATTTACATAATGACTTAATTAATAGAGAAAGTATCTGAAAGTAGTGCAGGCTGCAAGTTGGGTAACCGGTCTAGCAACATAATTGCTTATGCCAATGACTTTGTTCTGCTTTTTCCTACTGCATCAGGTCTACAAGAATTATTAAGCATCATTGAAAATTAAGCAAAGTCAATTGATATTGAAATTAATCCAAGTAAGTCCGTCTGTATTTAGTTTAAGTACAAAAACGCTAATGTCAGGGATCCAATTATATATATATATATAGAAGCAATACTCTCTTGTTGCGGGAATCGGAGTCGGATGATAAAAATCAACACCAGCGCTGGTACAAACATCTTTATTTTGGTAACGTTTCGGTTTAAGCATAAACCATCTTCAGACCGGAACTGAAATGAAATAAAAGCCTATATGAATGGCAGAGTAATTTTCTAATGTAAATATTCTTATTAATAATTAAATTTAACAAATCTAGAATAAAACTTAAAATTAATAGTTATAAAAATAATAACCTAATACATAATAGAACTAGTAAAGTGAAAGAATAAAATGAGAGACGAAGAAATATTATGTGAGCAATAAAAGGAGGGGAGGGGGGCGAAGTTAATAACAAATATTTTCATAATTATATATAAGAACTAACCTTTACATATTAGAAACAGAGTAGAGGAGTGGAAGAGTCGTGCACACCCAGGCTGGGTTTACGTAACTGGGTGAGCAGGGTCTCCGACAGGAGTCGTGTGACTGTGTTTGGGGCAGTGGTGAGAATTGAAAAATCGGAGGGTTTTATGGGGTGATCAGATGATTCAGAGTGGTTTCGAATGGCAGAAAAGGAAGGATTTGAAAGAGGTCGGTTAGTTCTAAATGACCTACCCCGATACTCCGAGATCCTGGCGGTGAGATGTCTCTTGGACTGACCAATATAAGTCGTATTGCATCGACTACATTTAAAGGAGTACACCACCGAGGACTGTAGAGAATCGGGGATTCGGTCTTTAATTTTAAAGAAGTGAGACAAAGTTTGGGAAGATTTGAATACCACTCTCAGTGATATTTGCGGGTAGTGTTCACGAATCAATTTAGCTACTTTATTTCGAATTGAATATGATTTGTTGCCTATGATTTGTTGTTAGAACTAACCGACCTCTTTTAAATCCTTCCTTTTCTGCCATTCGAAACCACTCTGAATCATCTGATCACCCCATAAAACCCTCCGATTTTTCAATTCTCACCACTGGCCCAAACACAGTCACACGACTCCTGTCGGAGACCCTGCTCACCCCGTTACATAAACCCAGCCTGGGTGTGCACGAATCTTCCACTCCTCTACTCTGTTTCTAATATGTAAAGGTTAGTTCTTATATATAATTATGAAAATATTTGTTATTAACTTCGCCCCCCCCCCCCCCCTCCTTTTATTGCTCACATAATATTTCTTCGTCTCTCATTTTATTCTTTCACTTTACTAGTTCTAATATGTATTAGGTTATTATTTTTATAACTATTAATTTTAAGTTTTATTCTAGATTTGTTAAATTTAATTATTAATAAGAATATTTACATTAGAAAATTACTCTGCCATTCATATAGGCTTTTATTTCATTTCAGTTCAGGTCTGAAGATGGTTTATGCTTAAACCGAAACGTTACCAAAATAAAGATGTTTGTACCAGCGCTGGTGTTGATTTTTATCATCCGACTCCGATTCCCGCAACAAGAGAGTATTGCTTCTATAATTACACAACGATATGGAGCGCCAACGTTACAGCAGTTCAGGACCGCTGAGCGTCTTGATCACAGGATTAGGAAAACCACCCTCGACCTGGAGTTCCTCAATACCTGCCAAACACACAATCTTGTTCCTAGTTTTCTACAATTCAAGGTCCCTAATATGAGATCGTCACGATTGTATAAGAATTGCCAGAAAAGATTCCTTTCTAATGAAATTAAGTCAAAATCCAAACAACTTAAACTCCACAAAACTAAGCTCAGCTCAACACTTTCAACCTTGAAACGATCACTGTCCTTCTTTGATTTCACTTATCTTCCAGGTATTATCGAGCGAACTAATGTTAACACTCTAGATAGGGTTAAATATATGCAAAATAAGAAACTTCTTAAGCTAGGTTATGTAAACCCTAACGGTGTATCTACTGACAAAGTTCTATATAATTTTTCCTCAAGAAAACTCACTAAAGATGAAAAATCCCTCTTATCCAAAGGTCTAAAATTCGCCATGCCCTCTAATAAGCCAAAATTCCTGCCTCATTTTCTGTCTTTTGAAATGCTTTTTAAGAAATTGTTAACTCACGAATTTTACCCCCATGCCAATAAATCCTTTGATTTTTTAAAGAACTCTCTGAAGCACATTGCACTTTCGAAATATTATTCCCATAATTCTTTCGTACATTCCCTATCTGACGGCGAACGAAATGCTTTGAAATCCCTTGCTGCCGATCGATCAATTGTCATAGTTAGGCCAGATAAAGGAAATGGTGTAGTCTTGCTAAATAAATCTGACTATATAAATAAGATGTTAGATATCCTTAATGACCCATCAAAATTCTCAAAAGTTACAGGGGACCTATTCCCATTACTATTAAAGAAGGAAGATAAGATAAATCATTTCCTAAGAAAACTGAAATCCCTTAACGTAATAGATGATGATTTGTATTCTTATCTCTTCGTATCTGGTTCCCAACCTGGCCTTCTATATGGCCTCCCGAAAGTCGATAAACAAGACTGTCCCCTTCGCCCAATTCTATCAGCAATGAACACATGTAATTATAATTTGGCCAAATATTTTGTACCAATATTAACTGACTTAACTTCTAATGAATTCACTGTTAAAGACTCTTTCTCATTCGCAAGAAACATTTGTAACTTAACTTATGAAAATTGTACTATGGCCTCATTTGACATAAAATCCTTGTTCACGAATATCCCCCTCGATGAAACTATCGACATTTGCACCAATGAATTATTCACTGAAAATAATAACATAGTTAATGGCTTAGATAAATCGCAATTTCATAAAATGCTTTCCCTTGCTGTTAAGGATTCCATATTTCTATTCAATGATAACATATACAAACAAAACGACGGCTTATCTATGGGAAATCCACTCGCTCCAACCCTTTCGAACGCATTCTTAGTGTTTCATGAATCAAAATGGCTCTGTGAATGTCCAGATAGCTTCAAGCCTCTTGTCTATAACCGTTATGTCGACGACACATTTGTCGTTTTTAGTTCACCCGACCACGTTCCCCTGTTCTTGAATTACTTAAACTCGAGACACAAAATCATGACTTTCACTTGCGAGACAGAGGAAGACAATAAATTGCCATTTTTAGATGTTCTAGTGGAAAAACAGAATAGCTCATTTAGTACTTCTATATATAGAAAGCCAACCTTTACAGGACTTACAACAAAATTTAATTCTAGCATTCCCATACAATATAAGAACAATCTAATTATTACTTTAGTCACCAGAGCCTACCATATATGTTCGTCTTACATATCCGTCCACCTCGAATTTGAATTTTTACGTAAAACACTGAAACTTAATGGCTTTCCAATAAATTTCACAAATACCTTGATTGGTAAGCAACTAAATAAATTAAGAACCTCCTCAACTCCGATCCTTACAGCTCAGAAAGCCATTGTTTATTTCACTATCCCATTTCTAGGCAACAAATCATATTCAATTAGAAATAAAGTAGCTAAATTGATTCGTGAACACTACCCGCAAATATCACTGAGAGTGGTACTCAAATCTCCCCAAACTTTGTCTCACTTCTTTAAAATTAAAGACCGAATCCCCGATTCTCTACAGTCCTCGGTGGTGTACTCCTTTAAATGTAGTCGATGCAATACGACTTATATTGGTCAGTCCAAGAGACATCTCACCGCCAGGATCTCGGAGCATCGGGATAGGTCATTTAGAACTAACCGACCTCTTTCAAATCCTTCCTTTTCTGCCATTCGAAACCACTCTGAATCATCTGATCACCCCATAAAACCCTCCGATTTTTTAATTCTCACCACTGCCCCAAACACAGTCAAACGACTCCTGTCGGAGACCCTGCTCACCCAGTTACATAAACCCAGCCTGGGTGTGCACGACTCTTCCACTCCTCTACTCTGTTTCTAATATGTAAAGGTTAGTTCTTATATATAATTATGAAAACATTTGTTATTAACTTCGCCCCCCCCCCCCCTCCTTTTATTGCTCACATAATATTTCTTCGTCTCTCATTTTATTCTTTCACTTTACTAGTTCTAATATGTATTAGGTTATTATTTTTATAACTATTAATTTTAAGTTTTATTCTAGATTTGTTAAATTTAATTATTAATAAGAATATTTACATTAGAAAATTACTCTGCCATTCATATAGGCTTTTATTTAATTTCAGTTCAGGTCTGATGATGGTTTATGCTTAAACCGAAACGTTACCAAAATAAGGATGTTTGTACCAGCGCTGGTGTTGATTTTTGTATATATATATATATATATATATATATATATATATATATATATATGTTAGTAAGGGCAGGTAATACATTTTCTTTGATGCGCACGAGGTTAAAAGATGTAGCAGTTTCATCGTTAGAGATTTTATTGTTCAGGCTTTCCAGAGATCTGACAATTTTGCGTTGAAGGGCAGTACCTCCTTACTGCCCATCAATGCAACATTGTCAGATCTCTGGAAAGCCTGAACAATAAAATCTCTAACGCTGAAACTGCTATATCTTTTAACCTCGTGTGCATCAAAGAATATATATATATATATATATACTGTATATATATATATATATATATGGAAGTAAGTTAGAAGCATTACAAGAATGTAGATATATTGGCTTTGTGATAGATTGTAATTTAAATAATGACAAAGACAAAATAAGATGCAGGACAAAGTTTTATACCGAATTCAATTGTCTTTTGCGGACATTTTTAGCGTTAGCTGTATTGTATATAGCAAGCAATTCCAGAGCTATTGCATGAGTTTTTATGGATCAGATTTGTGGTTCTGTAATAAGAAATGTGTTATGTATCGCTGTAATCCAGCACGCTTGTATTGGTCTGTACTATTCCTATTTTAGAAAATTCAGAACTTGATATTGCTTGACAGGAACATAACTAGCATTGACATACATATTATTTGTTTCACTCAATCTTCACCAAAGACAATGAATACCCAAGTTAGGTACACAAGTTTTATTCCTTAATAGTTAGATACAGAATATCAAGTACATCAGGAGCTTAAGTATAATAACCTAAAACATTATTATTCTCGTCACATACATGTTAGAGTATGTGACGAGAATAATAATGTTTTATTCTTATTCAATAAATCATAGCGTCACAATAGAGTATAAAATTAGCTGACAATATGACATGAAATAAAACCTAAATATGATGACAATATATATATCAGAAATAAATGTACACAGAGAGGTACAAATAAATATAGATGGGGTCAAACAGGTTTGGCCACCCCAGGCAGAAGAGGAGGGGAAGCGCGGCTGGGTTAATGCGTGGTGTGGGTCAAACAGGTACACCACCAAAGATACCGTGCCAAAAGGGTAGGTCAAGTCTACTGCGATGATAGTTAAATAAATATTTTGAATATGTAAAGTTAAGGCTAGGATGACTATGTGTAGATTTGACGTTGATCCTACGTACATACGCAAATATTAATTAAGTTCAAACGATAAAGTCTGAATAGTAAACAAATATACAACAAAGCTATTATAAATAATTCTTAGCCGAGAACGTGGCTGAAAAGCACGGGAATCAAGGAGAATAAATTCACAGAACGTGTAGTGAAATCAAATTAGCCAGATGAGGCCGTTAATACAATCATAAGGAATTAATATTCCCGGAACTGGAAAATATTTTAAGAATCGCCAAACTAAGTGGCGGAACAAATAATAAAATAAAATGAATTCACAGAACTAGTAGTGAAATAAAGTTAGCCGAATGGGGCTATTAACACAGTAAGGTTAAATATAAATTCCCGAAACTGGAAAATTAATTAGTATTAGCTGTATAACGTGGCTGACCGAATTATAGAATAAAGTTATAGCTGTATGAAACGGGGCATATATTACAATAAGGGCTAAAACGCTCGAAGTACAGATTGGATTATACGGGAGTCAAATGGAGAATAAGAATTACTCTAAATAATATAAAATTAATTTACTGACGTTAGAGATTTGTTTGAAACTGTGTAAATTAATAAAACAGTTAAATACACTCTCTGTGGACACTTAAATATACACTTTCTTAATCAACAGATAATAACACAAATTAAATAAGATCTGTGAGTGCTCACTGGTAATTACATGTGGTGTATAGTATAAATCTTAGTTATAATATATATATAACATTTGCATGGAATATAAATTAGTTATATCCAGAGTGTTATAGATATAGCAAACCGAAATTAAAGTGTGGTTTGTTCTCTTAACACGAAGGATAAGTTATGGAAAGGAGAGTCCGAACATGGGCCTCTAAAGTTACGTTAATTTGAACACTAACATATCTTATATAACCTTTACAACAATTCCAACACACAGTAACACAGAAACACTTAGTCTGGGGTGATGGAGGAGAAGTAGGACCCGTGAGAGATCTGGTCGACGTAACACTCGTAAGTCCCTCAGTCTGTTGACACCAGAGGGGGACACCGTTCTCACACACAATACTAGAATGGACACTTCTAGGTCGCCTATACACACTCTCTCCTGGTCACTGCTCCCGGGATACTTTTTAAGGGGATTATGGCTAGCCCCTACAGAAGTATTCTCCTGAACTGGTGTACACGATCCGTTCCGCTCGAAAGCTAACATGAAAGTATTGTCAGTTTATTACCTAGCCTACCTTTCCTTGATTTCTCTCAGATAGTATTACACTTTACAGATGGTGACCTGGCTGATGGATGTCGGAACATGAGGGGCATGAGAATTTTGGTTTCTGAATTATTTTGTAGTTAATAATGGCCTTAAAAATATAATATAAACATTAGGCTACCATAGTGCGGTGGGAATATGAACATGATTAGATTAATATCCAGTATTCGAGAATGGAAAATAAGTCGTAGGCGTGTGCATAAACCTTTAACCGTCTTGGTGGTATAATGGTTAAGGTGTCTAAAAATCTGTGTGTGATAACCCAGGTTCGAATCCCGGTGGATCACATATATGCTTTCATTAATTTAATTGGAGGTGTTTGGTGTTGTGGTGAAATTAATATAAAATAGATTATCAGTAGGGTCAGGGATATTTCGTAGCGAGGACGTTCTATATGGACTGTGCCCCATGAATATTCTTTCCTCTCACTTAAACATTAGGCTACCATAGTGCGGTGGGAATATGAACATGATTAGATTAAAATCCAGTATTCGAGAATGGATAATAAGTTGTAGGCGTGTGCATAAACCTTTAACCGTCTTGGTGGTATAATGGTTAAGGTGTTTAAAAAACTGTGTGTGATAACCCAGGTTCGAATCCCGGTGGATCACATTATATGCTTAAGCCTTATTTAGCGGGGTCGGACTTAAGTCCGATACGAAAAAATTGGACTAAATGGCGGGGTCGGACTTAAGTCCGTGGGCGTATTCCCGCCCTAATTTAGGTGGAAAGCGAAACTTGGTGGTCAGGCGGTGTACTACAAGGGCCCACCCACACATCCCCACTGCGTGACCGTGACTAAGTGACCCTCAAGCAGCCATAATGGAAGGTCAAGATTTGCCCGTGTTCGATTCGGTGGCCGCCATCCCTAGTGCGTCGCGCCACCCTACTAACCACGCCCGGCTTACCACCCAGGAACTAGATATCATGCTGAACTCTTCAGAACTTTCTAATAAGCTGTTGGATGAAACCGTCGAAGGTCTGGGTGAGAGTTTTGGTAGTGTGGATGACTCGGAAGACGAAAATAACTCGATCATAGGCTTTCACCCCAAGCATAATTTGCGTGGGGTGGATGTTGTGGTTGATATTGGACAGACCCTTGAGCAAATTGGAGACGTTCCTGACGAAGAACATACTGGTGTGGGTGTTGGTAAGTACAATTTATATTTTATAATTGCTTGAAAATGTGATTGCAAGCATTTTATCACCTTACGAGCGGCTGGTGGAGTATATTTCACTGTGCCGCCCAGCGTGTTTTTTTTTTAACCCTAAATGGGGTTGTTCCGTGCTCTTTTTCATGCATACACAAGACCCAGAGCGTAATACAAGTATGTATCCTGAAAGTGCGTAAATTGAGCTTTCCAATGACACCCGAACCATCCTTTTACGATCACTGGTTGTCTTTCAACGATCGTAAAACACGAGTGAAAAAACCCTAAAATACGGTAATTTCCTTATATAATTCCCTGTGTGGCGAGCGGTCTTGAGGTAATTTATGCTCCTAATCACCGCTCCGCTCTCTCTCAGAGCACATTACGTCCTCAAAATTGCACTCTACAAGAAATTTCCTTTGCATTTTATAGCGTATTATTTGTAGGCCGTTCGGTAAATTTCTTACGGTAATACAAACAACGAAAGATTGAATATTTGTGCTTGGCATTATATGATTGTGGGGAACAGATGTAGGCCTACCGTATATATTATGTTTTCATATATATGATACATGTGTAACATTTTTATATTATCACGACTCTCTCTCTCTCTCTCTCTCTCTCTGTCTCACTCTCTTTGTTTGTACTCCTTTGTACTCTCTTTGTCTGATGTAGGCCAGGGCACGCCCCTAACTAATCTCTTCCCTCTCAGGGGAAATCACACCTAGCAGATGTTTTTGACTTCCCCTCTCTCTCTGTCATTCTCTTTCTCTCTGGGTCTACATATACTGCATTTGACATTGAAATTGCTTGAGAGTTTGATTGCAAGCATTTTATAGCGTATTATTTGCAGGCGTTCGGTAAATTTCTCACGATAACCAGGGTGTATGGTACATTTCTCACGATAATACAAGCAACAACGAAGCTTGGCAAAGATTGTGGTCTACAATATACCTTTTTATAATTGCATGTGACCTTGTAATTGCTTGAAAGTTTGATTGCAAGCATTTTATAGCGTATTATTTTCAGGCGTTCAATATATTTGATAAATATATCAAAATAAGTCCTGTGGGACTATGAAATAGCTATTATTGGACAAGGACAATATTTTGTTCATCCCTCCACTGGAACATCAACAACAATGTCAACAACGTATCACCGTCGGCAATCGTAAGATTCAGAGTCGTAAAGATTCCAGGACGAGCTCAATAGAAAATGAATGAATGAAATGAATGAGTGTGCAGTACTGCCAATACGTATAGCGACTTCCGCTAGATCTAGAGACCTTTACTTCGATCTAGCAGCAATGACTTACACTAGCGGTTTTGTTTTGAAATTTCAGAACAATTTCGAAGTGATATTATATGGATTTTGCCAATTCATATTTCTAGTGGTATTTATCATGTCTTACATCTAACAATATATGCTAGCGGATTTAACTTCAATTGGTAACCCTCCCGCTCGAGTCGGCTCCAAGAAAATCGATAATGGTGGCACTTTAGTAAACAGGTGATAAACAAAAACGCATGCGGATCGGTTTGGTGTATCGGTATTATGGTAAGTTGGCTACCTACTATTGTTTATACGATATAGTAAGTAATGATAAGTAAATTAGTATATATTATATATAAAACAAAAACAAAATTCCTGCAAAGCAAGCGAAACAGAGAGAGAGAGAGAGAGAGAGAATGCAGAAATTTTACTGAAGAAAGAGTGAAAAAGATATAATAATACAGAAATATTACAAGCAAATAAATGAAATAGAGGGATTAGTTAGAGAAAATAATAATGAGAAATACATAATACGGATGAGGAAGAGGGGAAGCGAGTGAGCCAGAGAGAGAGAGAGAGAGATACAGGAGTGAGAGAGATTAGAGAAAATAGAGAGATTGCAAGCATTTTATAGCGTATTATTTGCAGGCGTTCAGTACATTTCTTACGGTAATACAAACAATGAAAGATTGAATATTTGTGCATGGCATTATATGATTGTGGGGAACAGATGTAGGCCTACCGTATATATTATTTTTTCATATATATATGATACATATGTAACATTGTTATATTATCACGACACTCTCTCTCTCTCTTGTCTCTTCCTCTCTGGGTCTACCTATAGCCTACATTTATAATTGCATGTGACCTTGAAATTGCTTGAGAGTTTGATTGCAAGCATTTTATAGCGTATTATTTGCAGGCGTTCAGTAAATTTCTTACGGTAATACAAACAACCAAACAACGAAAGATTGAATATTTGTGCTGCACATCCCTCATACGAAATACCATTCCCACCGTATAGAGAGAATACAGAAACTGAACTGAAGAAAGAGTGAAAAAGATATAATAATACAGAAATATTACATGCAAATAAATGAAAGAGGGATTAGTTAGAGAAAATAATAATGAGAAATACATAATTATACGGATGAGGAAGAGAGAAAGGGATCACAAGAGAGGAAAAGCGAGCGAGGCAGAGAGACAGACAGACAGACAGGAGGAGTGAGAGAGATTAGAGAAAATAATAATGAGAATTACATATACGGATGAGGAAGAGAGAGAGAGACAGAGCGCGCGAGAGAGGGAAAGCGAGCGAGCCAGAGAGAGAGAGAGAGACAGACAGACAGACAGACAGGAGTGAGAGAGAGAGAAAGAAAGAGAGAGAGAGAGAGAGAATACAGAAATAAGGAGAAATAAGAGAAAAATAAGACCGATTACCGAAGGAATAGTAGACGCGCGAGAGGCCGAAGTCAGGCCAAAGCGAACGCAACCGAACGCGCCCGGGAAATAGACCAAAAAGTACCTCCTGTTCCTCACCTCTTTCCACCCTCCACACTCATTCATAACATCCATTCATAGACTTATATGGGGAGACGAAGAGTTGCTCTTTCCAAAAATGATAGTTTCGTTCGCATTGGAGCCATAGTAACGGCGCTAGGGCGAGTGAAATTGAGCGAATATTTCGGGATTATGCCCGCTGAGCGGTACAGTGTAAAATACCTTACCACCCGCTAAATAAGGGTTAAATTAATTTCATTAGAGGTGTTTGGTGGTGTGGTGAAATTAATACAAAATAGATACATAGGGATACATGGGAAATTTTGTTCTTTATTGCTTAAGGGGAGATTTCCACTTCAGGGATTTTTTTCTTGACCCCTTTCTCCCTCATGGTTACCCCCATTGATTTTGAGATTTTAAGACTTTCGCCCCCTTAGTTTGGTGATTTTAAGAATTTCCGCCCCATTCTGTCAATTTTAAGACCTTTCGTGCAATTTAGGTGTCGATTTTATCCTGGCGAGCGATAGCGAGCCTGTAATTTAAGAGTAACCGGCCTTCGGCCAGGACAGTTTTCTACCGAAAAATTTACAAATTTATCTTGAAAGGGGGTCAAGGGGGTGACATTTTAAGATTGCTGGAGGAGTAGGAAACAAACTAAAAACCTCCCCTTAACACCTTACGAGCGGCCTATGCGGTTTATTTATATGTACCGCACAGCGGGGTGTTTTTAGCCAAAATAGGGCTGTTTACGTGATCATTTTCATGCCTAAATAAGACCCAGAACGTAAAACAAGTACCTATCCCTGAAAGGGCATAAACAGAGCTTTCGAATGACACCATAACGATCCTTGTATGATGGATAGTTTTCTTGCAATAACCGTGCAACGCGAGTGCAAAAAGCAGGAAATTCGGTACTTTCGGTACATAATTGAGTATGTAGCGAGTGAGAGAGGGAGGAGGGAGCTGAGATTTGTGTCAGTAGGTTCGCCGCGGTGGTCTGGAGCAGTCATACGCTCGCTAGTCTCCTGCCACCACTTGTCTCTCTCTCTCAGCCACATTACGTGCTGAAATTGCCACTCGACCTATGTCGAGCGCCGCCACATAGTCCAGCTTTATTTAACTCGACTTATGTTGCTCGCCGCTAATTAAGGGTTAATATTAAACTCAGATTTTTAGATAGCTTGTATGAGGGGATATTTATTATTTTATCGTTTTGCTGACTCTTGTCTATTTACGATACTTTATAAAAGGTTTATATTACCAGTGGTTCATCTTCTTCTTTTGTTGTTTGCTGTCATCGTCGCTGTAGAGGTGGTTATTCTGGTCGTAACAATTATTCATAAACACTGGTGGTTGATGGAGTATTTGCCTAAAATATTCCTCATCATAATTCAGATCCGGTTCTAGTTATGGACGCTCGCCTGTGTAGGGGAGCGGGCTGTGTTGGGCGCCCGGTCGACTCACAGTAATGGAAGAAAAATCTTGCCAATTAAATCTATATAATGGTACAATAATAAAAGTTCTTCAAATTATCCAATTTAATATGCTAAGAAATCGTTACAAACTATAGTATATTCATTATAAGTAGGCGAAACATCTAGACCACTTACCTCTATACCTAAGGAAAGACTGGAGTAATCAAGCTAATATTTCTACCTTTGGGAAGGGTCAGCCAGGCAATAAGTATGGACAATTACAACCCATTTGCTCTAGCCATTTAGCGAATTACAAAGGTTAGGGGTCACAATTTCTGGCCTACCTATAATGAATGGACTATAGTATGATAGTATATGAAGAAAAAACTATTCTCTGCACATAGGCTATATACCCTACAATTACCATTGGCCTTGTAACTTACTGACTGATGCCTGGTATCAGGCTCATCAATATTTATGTGTCATATGTTTCTTACTTATACACATTTTTAGCCCTCAAAAAGGCCCCAGAAACTGCTCAAATTTCAAAATTTCCGGGGGGCTTACAGCGACCCCCCGGACCCCCCAGCTGCTCAGGCTCGCTTCGCTCGCCACCCACCCACCTATCTATGCCAGGGCTACAGCCCCCCCCAAATTTTACCCCTGGTGACGCCACTGCACCGGACAGTTTGTCATTATAGGGAACGGCGTGTATCCTGCGAGTACAAGTAGTGGGCTTTGTTGTGGTATGGGGCACTGCGGTATTTCTTTCTCTGCTAGGGCCTTTTTCTTGACTCTTCTCATTTCCCTGATCGTCGCTATTCTGGATTTTGGCAATGGTAGTACTTCATGATGTGGGGGCAGATATGGTGGTGGTTCTAATCTTGCTCCTTCCAACCCCGTCATTTCACCACCTTCTAAACAAAATCTCGTCCCCGAGCCTGAAGATGGTAGGTCCTGTGGGTCTTGGTCAGGACGCATGGTGTTAGGCCCTTGAGGAATCGGCATCAAACTACTGTTGATGCGTCGTTTGGTGCGTTAGAGTTGTAGGAAATGGTGAACTGGAATGACGTGGGGGACAAGTTGGCCAGGTTAACCCTCTGCTGGAGAGGAAATGAGCATTGTGGTAAACTATCAATGGAAGTTAAATATTACTAAGCTATAGTGAATAAAATAAAATCAATCTAAATGAAAACTACTCTATATCTAAATTGAATTCAATCTGAAACAAGCTAATTTATATCCAAAGGTCTCACATAAATGTATATATAGGGTAAGGTTATAAGGGTTAATATTAGCCAGGAATTAACTCACCAATAGTTCCACGTGGCAATGAGGCAAGGGAGAACGTTTTACCCAATATGGCGGTGGACAATGGGGAACGAGACTTCGGTCCCAAGACTCGAGTCAAGTTAAAGAAAGAATAAATGATTACATGGGAATGGACATGATTATTATAATTTATGCTTATCTATCAGTCAGTCATGATGTCGATGAGAGCGTCGTGATGGTGTAGCTGAGTGTATTGCTGTATGTGTATTGTGATTAGAGGCACAAAAGCTCGATCAACTGAGGGCGGAAAATTTAGATGTTAACTGGTTGGTGTTCGTGAAGGCTCTGGCGTACCTCAAAAGCACACCTTGCTGCCTTGGCAAACCGCCAGGAGCCCAAATTATCGTACCGCATTTAGGTTGCTCTATACGATAAATTATATTAATATATACGATAAATTCATATATACTACATAAGACCATGGCAATATTGCTTAATAGCATATTAGGCCTTTTATAACTTAACTTATTTACAATCTTATAATATACGATCTACTTGTCCTACGTCGTGCTGTAGGAGAGATCGTGACGTCACAGAGACATACGAGATCACAAAAGAGTCATATTCTATCGTATTTATACGATACACTCCCCCCACAAAAAAGACCTGAACCCCACCTTAAACCTAAAGTTGCCCAGAGGCTATCTTCTGACGCCACAAGTCGACGGCGCCAGCAGCAGCGCGTCTGGGACGCGTCCCTGTCCGAGAATGATCACCATCAGTAAGAGGTGAGTCGTTCCTTTGAGAATCCTCGGACCCAGCAATAACAGGTGGAGCCTCAGATTGCAATGCGGAATCGAGCTCCAAAGCGTACAAACGTACGATAGGACGAACAGTAGTTCCAGTGGCTGTCTTCAATAGCGCCACCCGCTCTACAAAGTCTGCCCCATTGTATACCTCCAATATGCAGCCTAATTTCCAGTATAAACGAGGACTATCTTCTTTAATTAAAACAACTTCACCAACTGTAGGTACCGTTGGTCTACCAGAGGGAGTAACACTTCTTTCCCTCAATGCTTGCAGATACTCACTAATCCACCGTTTCCTAAAATCCTCGATTATCCTGGATATATACTGGTATCTCTTAGACACCGCTACCTCAGAGTACAACGAGGGGTCCTCTAACTCTACTATGGACTGAAAATCAGATGGAAACGCAGTCAATGGTTTTCCATATAGCAAGTGAGCTGGTGTTAATGGTAGTGGTTCTTGCAGGTCGGTGTACACATATGTAAGCGGGCGATCATTCACGACTGCCTCTATCTCTGTGAGGACTGTCGTCAACTCACTCTTCTTTAATAGAGCACGTCCTACAACCGCTCTGAGTCCTGACTTTACTATGCCGACACATCGTTCCCACATTCCACCAAACCAAGGTGCCTTAACTGGAATGAACCTCCATTCGCACTTCTTCTCTCCCAAAAAAGTGATGACAGTAGGATCACTACTCATATCCTTTAGATATTTTGATGCTTGGACATAAGTAGGAGCATTGTCGCTAAGAATGAGTTGAGGGAATGAACGACGGGCACAAAACCGTCTGAACGCCAGCATAAATTCTTCGCTAGACATATTATCACATAGTTCTAGGTGTACCGCTCGAGACGTCGCACAGGTAAACAATAATATATAAACCTTCTCATGCTCCCTCGTCTTCAATGCCCCTGTGTAATCTAATCCTACCGCTTGGAAAGGTTCTACGTGCTTTACACGGCATTCAGGTAGAGGTGGAGCTGGTCCAGTTACATACGGTTTACCCTTTAGTCTCTGGCATATTACACACTTTCTCACTACGCGTCGAGCTACTTGTCGAACTCTGGGTATCCACCATGTGAGACGTAAATTTGATATACTATGACATACCCCGTAGTGTTTTACTTCCCTATGTGCACGTATGATCAATAGATCAGTAACGTGATGTCTTGTTGGCATAAGTATAGGTCGGTTTGTGCCGTCTGGTACACCCGACCACTTCAGGCGACCCTCACACCTGATGAGGCCATTGTCTAGGTGCAACCTTAGTTGACGCACTATATTAGGCATTAATGTCTTATTCGAGCTTTTCAAGGATTCTAATTCATTGGAAAAGGTTTCTACTTGAACCCATTTGATCAAAGTTACTTCAGCTGCTTTAAATTCACGAGCATCAATGTTGTGACCCCTGTTGCAGAGTTGGCCCGTTACTTTAAGCTTGAGTTTGGATACATATCGCAATACCCAAGCTACAACTCTGACTAGTTTATTATAGTCACCGAATCTTGCCCACTTTATGATAGGACCCGGTGGCTCATTTGGTTGGGCTGTAACTGCCACTGTTTCCAGTGGCAGAAGTCCCTCACCAACAGCATGCCATATAGTCCATTCACTTTCATGGAGCAGCCACTTTGGACCATGCCACCACAATTCGGACCTCATTAACTGGCTAGCCGTTATACCCCTAGTTATGAGATCACTAGGGTATTCCTTTGTATTTACATAATTATAAGCAACGTCTGGCAAAAGGGCTCTAATCTCATCTACCCTATTCCGCACATAAACTGGCAGAGACTTCTTGCTATGTATCCCGTTGAGTGCGACCTGACTATCGCACCATACATGAACGATTTCAATATTTAATTCGCTCTCGTATGCTGCGCGTACATGTTGCACCAGACGTGCTAATAGCAGCATGGCAGTCAATTCCATTTTAGGAATAGTTACCTTTTTAACCGGGGCTACCTTGGCCCGGGCTGTAACTAAATGTGCCCCAAATGAAGTAACAACATAGGTCTGCACCCCGTATGCCGTGGCGCTAGCATCGCAAAACGTGTGTAACGTAACGTCACCGAACGCTGCCACTTTACGATGTATAGGTTTAGTACATAGGATGGCATATTCATTCAACAATGTCCCTTGGTCATTCAGGTCCTCGGGCAAACTGTCATCCCATCCTATTTACGTCTCCAAACTTCCTGCATTAGAATCCTAGCTCTTATGGTAACAGGTAATGCTAGACCCAAAGGATCAAAAAATTGCGCAACTTTGCTCAACAGACTTCTTTTGTGTGCGTCCTGTCTGCTGAGCAAAAGACCTTGTTTGAAAAGTTAGTATGTCATGTTTAGGTTGCCAGATCATCCCCAAATTTCTGGACTTTTCCTGGTTAAGAGATGCCGTACCATCCACTTGTATTAAACTCTGAAGATCTTCACTATTAGTAACCCACTCGCGGAGAAATAGATGTGCATCCCCAAACAATCTGCGTGCTTGCCAGTATACATACAACAAATCATCTTGACTATCGCTAGTACCCTGCAAATTGTCAATGTATAATCCGCGAGATAGTTTACTTGTGTCCTCATGAGTGTCAGCTAGATGTTTTCTGATTGTGGCATTTAACAAAAACTGCGAGCAAGTGGCCCCAAAGAGTACAACCCGAAAACGGTATATTATGATGGGACTTTCAGAGTCGCTAATGTCGCCGAACCAAAGAAAGCGGGTAACATCTCTATCTTCCTCCTTTAACTTGACCATCAAGAATGCTTTCTCGATGTCACTGGTATAGGCGTACTTTCCCAGCCTAAACCGCAATAGATGTTGGGACAGGTCCGACACCATGGACGGACCTGTCAACAGGCAGTCATTCAGACTGGGTTGTTGTTGTTGTTGTTCCCCAAGCTGCCTGGCCGAACAGCCCCAAGGCCCCGAGCAAGGCCAAGGCCATAACCGAGCGCCCCCACAGAACCCTCCCCGCCGACCACAATAAAGCCTGGGTGACCGAAGCCACTCCATGGCGGGGAGCTGAGGAGGGTGCGGAAATGCCCGGGAAACCAAAGCCCCACCCAGGGCCCTGTGTCCCTCAGCAATTATGAAGAGAAAGTTGAGGGGCAAGGGAAAAATGTGACACTTTGGCTTCCAATCTTGGTAGATTGGGAGGTCAATCCACGTTAGAGACGCCGTCACTTGAGATCTAGAAAATATATAAGTAAAAGGAACAGTCAGAGTAAGCTATGGATATGGCAGAGATTGCTCAGTTCTCACTCTGATAGACCAGCCCATCACCACTTCAGACTGGGTTGTTGACCTTGGTGGGCAGAACAGTCATACACCACCCGTATTGGTGTGGTGACGCTGTCTTTCTTTACCCCATGATGGGCCAGATAGTGAACCCTACCCTTCTTACACGGTTCCTTGACATCGACTCTCTCTATAAAGCCCCTATCCTCATAACTCCGAAATACATCGTCATACGCCTGGCGCATGCTCGTTTCGTTAGACAATTTCCGCTGCAATGCACGCAAGCGACCTAATGCCAAACCATAATTGGTAGGCAGGCTTATCTCACTGTTCTTCCAGGGTAAACTAACTTTATATTGCTTGTCTGAGGCACAGTAGCACACAGACTCGTCAAACCTTTGTAGCGCAACTTCCGAGTCATAATCAGTCTCCATAGGATTAATGCCTATGTGATCCAATCTCCACAGTCGTTCCACGTCGAACTCGGCAGCCATCTTAGGGTCACTAGGTTGGGAATCCTCCCTTCCCAACTCCTCTGCCGCGGTTACATTGACTCAATATATCGAGACCGTGTCGACCAGGACCTTTGACTGTGTAGTATGCACCTTTCCGCTCATGCAGTATCCAAATTTAGTGGGGATTAAAATTACACCACACATCTTTTTAAATCCAGGGTATACTACTTCATAATAATGATCCACACCAAGTAGAACATGCACCTCACTCTGATTTCCCATGGGATCTGACAAGTTAACCCCTTTGCTACGTAATGCGTGTTCCACCTTCTTCACACCCACAGATACATATTCTGGTAGGGTGTCTACTACGATACAAGTCATAAAGTACCGGTTTTTACGATAGAAATATGAAATCTCCGCTATCTCGTAGTCTTGTTTATCAGTAACCCCTGTGAAGCCTCTGTAATCGAAGAGTCTCAGCCCCTACGATTCGGTGCTTCAGTCCCACTAGTACGGACCTCTTTATAAAGGAACGTTGAGACCCTTGATCTAGAAGTACCCGACAAACTTTGTTACTGTCATTACCTTCCATGGGAATCTGTATTGTGGGCAATATAGTGGTGTCTTGCGTGCTACCTAGTGCCACAGTTGTAGTACCCTCATTTTTGACGTCTTTGACTTTATCTGCAGTAGGACACAACTTATCAAAGTGATGTCCTTTGCAGTGCCGACAGGGCCTTAAGTATGTAGCAGTACATTGTCCCTGCTTACCATGTTCCCCACTTAGACAACCTACACATAGCTTCAATCTTTTCGCCTGTGCTAGTTTTGTCTCATTTGTCGGGTATTTTACACAGAAACTCCATTTATGTTTGTTGTTACATAGCTTACATAGAATCTGAGCAGGTTTCTTATATGCACCCTCTTTCTTTACTTTAGTCCCCACTGTCATGCTTACTGTTCCCCTCTTCTCCACATTCTCACTCCCTCCCGACACATACATTCTCCCTTTGTTCAACTGTAGATTATTGATCTCCTTACTGAACTGAGTTTTGAACTCCCCCAGCTCAAATGATCTTACCTTATCAAGTATTGCCATAGGAAGCTTCTGACGCAAGATAATGACTATAATTTCCTGCGTGGTAAGCCCTAGGGTGTTTAGCGATCGAGTATGGCACTCCATATTTGCCCTGAAGTTTGTCAACTCATCAACCTTATTCCGTGGTCCTGCGAGCCCCAACAAGGCAACGACATGGGCCATCTTCAACTGCTCTCTATCCCCGTATGTGGACTCTAATAAGTGTACCGCTTCAAGATAACTACCACCCACTACTGCAAACCCCTCTATTAAATGTAAGGCCTCTCCTTCCATTTGTCCCTTCAGATAGTGAAACTTGCGGACATTATCCAAAGAGGATTCATGAACCGTAGATCGAAATACGTCCCAAAAAGCTAACCACTCGGTTAACTTGCCCCCAAATGTAGGAAGATTGAGCTTTGGGAGGTGTACAGTAAGTTTTGGGTCAGCCCTTCTATGGGCCTCATTATCGCCTCCCTTCTTACTCGCGACAGCACGCTGTAATAGGTACTTCGCTCTAAAGACAGGTTCGTCATAGAGGGCGCGATTATCACACTCTGTAACTATCTCTTCCTCCTCTGTCATGTCAGCCACAATCACCTCACTCAGAGCCGTAATACGACCGTGGGTAACCTGGACGTTTTCTAATCTAGCCTCCAATTCCTCTAGTTCAGCAGTAGTGATGAAAGTGTTGACGTCCACAATTAGCCTATTTAATACTCCCCGAAGTCCTGCCCTTTGATTTTTAGGGGCTTTGATCAGCACCCCACTAGACGGTGTCTCTTTATCGTTTTTATCCATTTTGCATGTGAGCCTATAGGCTATGTATCTAAATGTTACGTTACAAAAACAACGGCCAAATAATAATCTAACTAAGAGACGCCAACCGGCGGACTTCTATGTTATGGAGAAAAAATAGTAAATAGCAATACCTACTAATGGATCATATTGAACAAGATTTTTTTTAGGTCAGGTCATATGTCACAGGAAGTCTGAAACGGAAAAGAAAATTATTGGGGAAAGATGATGGGTGGGATGCAGGACTTAGGCAGGCACAACGATGTGACCCTGCATTCCGGCTCTAACCATCACTTGGCTAGCCTTGCCAGTTTATCATAGAGTTGTTCCTGCATCCTGTTATATGTCCCCTTGTTCATTGCCTTAAGATCCCTTACTGGTAGCTAATTCCCGGGTCTGGGCACCAATGTGGTAAACTATCAATGGAAGTTAAATATTACTAAGCTATAATGAATAAAATAAAATCAATCTAAATGAAAACTACTCTATATCTAAATTGAATTCAATCTGAAACAAGCTAATTTATATCCAAAGGTCTCACATAATAAATGTATATATAGGGTAAGGTTATAAGGGTTAATATTAGCCAGGAATTAACTCACCAATAGTTCCACGTGGCAATGAGGCAAGGGAGAACGTTTTACCCAATATGGCGGTGGACAATGGGGAACGAGACTTCGGTCCCAAGACTCGAGTCAAGTTAAAGAAAGAATAAATGATTACATGGGAATGGACATGATTATTATAATTTATGCTTATCTATCAGTCAGTCATGATGTCGATGAGAGCGTCGTGATGGTGTAGCTGAGTGTATTGCTGTATGTGAATTGTGATTAGAGGCACAAAAGCTCGATCAACTGAGGGCGGAAAATTTAGATGTTAACTGGTTGGTGTTCGTGAAGGCTCTGGCGTACCTCAAAAGCACACCTTGCTGCCTTGGCAAACCGCCAGGAGCCCAAATTATCGTACCGCATTTAGGTTGCTCTATACGATAAATTATATTAATATATACGATAAATTCATATATACTACATAAGACCATGGCAATATTGCTTAATAGCATATTAGGCCTTTTATAACTTAACTTATTTACAATGTTATAATATACGATCTACTCGTCCTACGTCGTGCTGTAGGAGAGATCGTGACGTCACAGAGACATACGAGATCACAAAAGAGTCATATTCTATCGTATTTATACGATAAGCATCTCTTTGCGGGTGGTGGATACTGAGAGGCTGTTGATCTTCATACTTGAGGTGACAGGGTCAGAACTGGAGGTTGTTGGTGGTTCGGCTGCAGGGCTTAGAATGCTCGGTGAAGTTTTGGTTGGGTTGATGTCAATGCCCTCTGCTATAGAGGGGAGGGGCTTGCTGTAGGTGGGGTCACTAATCTGACCAGGTGACTGCGTGACAGGTGAGGTTATGACTTGGATAGGGTGTGAAACTGTGGCTGGCATGGTAGGTGCTGTTGAGGTGACAGGTATGGCTGATGTGACAGGGTTGGCAGGTGTGACAGGCCCGGCAGGTGTGGCTGGTTTGTGTGAGGTCCTCCTCAGGTTTGTTTGAGTAAAGGTAGGAGCCCAACGTTTTGTTTGAGTCACACGTCGGCCAGACCTTCTGCAGGGAGGTTGTGAAAGAGATGGGGTTAAGTATGCTGAAGGTTTCAATTGTTTTTGTTATATGCGTGAAGGGGGGATGGATGTATTGCGTGATTTGGATAATGACAGATTTTAGTGGTGATGTTTATAGGTAAAGGAGTTGATTTAGAGGTAGCTGAAGTAGAATGATGATGTGAGATTGTGGGAGAAATTGTGGATTTTTGTAGTTGATTGGTAGATACGGATGTCTTAGAGGATAGAGTGATTGGTTTGGGGAGTTTTGAAGGTAAGTGTGGTTTAGGTATAGTTGGTCTGGTATTGCTGGAAGGGAGGTGAGATATTACTGGAGTGGTAGGTTGAGTAGTAGGTGAAACAGAGAACGTAGGGATATCAATTTTTTGATGAGTGGGTGGATAGAGGTGTAGTAGGTGGTTGAGGCAGATGAGATGGTTTTTTATTGATGAGTTTAGGTGGAGCTGAAAAAGTGCAAGGTGGAAGGTGGAGGTGCAAGGTTGAGTATTTGAGAGATTAAGGCGATAGGGATTAGATGGAGGTGGAGGAGGAGGAAAATTGATGGTTGAGTCATCGATTGTTGGCACAGGTGATTTCAAATGAGCTGAGTCATCAACAGTTTGCACAGGTGATTTTGGCAGAGGGGGAAAATGGGTGATGGGTGGAATGAGGTGATGTGACAATGATTCTGTGGAACTTAGAGTTTGGTCATTAGTTGCAGGCAATGTGTCATTATCATTTGGATCAGCAAGCATATTGATATAGTCATCAATCGGTTGAAACCTACGTACATATCGATTCCTGTAGGTGCGTGACTCTCCGTAATAGTTAATAGTGACCTGGTAATAGTTTGGTACGGTGAGGATTTCGAAAGGTCCTTTGTATCTTGGCTTGAGTTTGGAAGGTACAGGAAGCTGGGCTACCATAACTAGATCGCCGACATGGTGAGGACTGACTTTTGGGGTCTCGTCAGGTTGGAGATCCTGCAGGTATTGTAGTTGTCTTAGCCGGTTCTTTAAATGGACTAATGATTGATCGAAGTTAGAGGAGGGCTCGTATGGAACAGACAGGTGACGTAAGGGAAAGAGGAGGGGTGGTACTCCAAAAACTCGTTCATAGGGTGAAACTCCGTCATGGCGGGGGCAGGTATTTATCCCCCACTGGACTATCTTGACTTGACTTGGCCAGTCGGTGGTGTTCATTTGTTGCAGTAGAGTCTTTATCTGATTTGCAATGGTGCGGTGGCTCCTCTCACAGATAGAGTGTCCTTGGGGCCAATAAGGAGATGAATGGCTAACTTTAAACCCGCACATTGGGGAAATTTGCGCCCATATGTGTCCTGTGAACTCAGGGGCATTATCTGAGTGGATGGCTTCTGGTAGACCAAAATAAGGAAACACCTGTTGTATCATGGCTTCAGCTACTGCAAATGCAGTGTGTACTTTCGCAGGACAAGCAATTACATATTTTGAATAAGTATCCACGAAGGTGATGATATACTTAACTCCCTAAGAGTGACCTGGTAATAGTTTGGTACGGTGAGGATTTCGAAAGGTCCTTTGTATCTTGGCTTGAGTTTGGAAGGTACAGGAAGCTGGGCTACCATAACTAGATCGCCGACATGGTGAGGACTGACTTTTGGGGTCTCGTCAGGTTGGAGATCCTGCAGGTATTGTAGTTGTCTTAGCCGGTTCTTTAAATGGACTAATGATTGATCGAAGTTAGAGGAGGGCTCGTATGGAACAGACAGGTGACGTAAGGGAAGGAGGAGGGGTGGTACTCCAAAAACTCGTTCATAGGGTGAAACTCCATCATGGCGGGGGCAGGTATTTATCCCCCACTGGACTATCTCGACTTGACTTGGCCAGTCGGTGGTGTTCATTTGTTGCAGTAGAGTCTTTATCTGATTTTCAATGGTGCGGTGGCTCCTCTCGCAGATAGAGTGTCCTTGGGGCCAATAAGGAGATGAATGGCTAACTTTAAACCCGCACATTGGGGAAATTTGCGCCCATATGTGTCCTGTGAACTCAGGGGCATTATCTGAGTGGATGGCTTCTGGTAGACCAAAATAAGGAAACACCTGTTGTATCATGGCTTCAGCTACTGCAAATGCAGTGTGTACTTTCGCGGGACAAGCAATTACATATTTTGAATAAGTATCCACGAAGGTGATGATATACTTAACTCCCTAAGAGTGGGCATGTTTGTAACATCTACCACCTGCCAAGCGGGCATATTTACCCTAAACGAGCTTCATTCCATGCTCTTTTTCATGCATAAAGAAGAGCCAGAGTGTAATACAATTATGTATCCGTGAAAGGGCGATAATAGAGCTTTCCAATGACACCTGAATCATCCTTGTACGACCACGAGTTATCTTGTAGCGATCGAGCAACCGAAGGTGAAAAACCCTAAAATGAGGTAATTTCCCCAGTTTTTTCCTGGTCTTGCGAGGGCGAGTGTGTGGGATGTTGCAGTGGCGGTCTCAGTAGAGGCACCGTGGTCGTGCCGAACGGTCAGAGCCCGCCTACCATCCTCCCAATGTACATACTCTCTCTCAGAGCCCCTAATGTGCTCAGAATGCCGCCCATCATATGACGGGTACCGCTTCATTGTCCATTTATCTCTAGCCCGTCATATGACGGGTACCGCCAGTTAGGTGTTAAACCCTTTGATGCCTTCCATTGGTCCCATGACGTCAACTACTAGTAATTGCCATGGTTTTGAGGCAACTAGTTTTCCTGTAGGTCCTGCGGTGCGGGTACGATCTTTACCTAAAGCACATGCTCGACAAGCTTCAGTGACCTTCTTGGCGGTGATGTAAGTAGAAGGGGTCCAATAGACTTGTTGGAAGGTCAATATTAATTTTCTTTGAGCCAAATGAATGCCATTGTGGGAGTGCAGGGATTGCATGGTTGGTAGTGCAGAGTTGGGGGTAATTACATGTTTCCCTCTGGAGTATATAGGTTATCTCCTCTTCTTTGTAGTTGTGATAAAAGGTGTCTAGGTATCCAATCCGGGTTTTGTTGTCATTGAAATTGTTGCAGGAGGTGTTGTTGATCTTGATCTGCAAAATCTTGGTGGTGAATTGCTAGAATGGGTGGGTCGTCACTTTCTGTGGTGGGTGTATTGATTGTTGACTCTAGAGGGAGTCTGGAGAGAGTATCAGCATTTGTATGCATTTTCCCAGGCCTGTAGGCTATTTCAAAGTCAAACTCTTCTAGAGATTCACGCCATCTGACGGTTAAAGCGTTCTTAGTGTCAGACTTACGGAGCCATTGGAAGGCGTGGTGATCTGTAATTATGGTGACCTTGACTCCTGCGAGATAGGCTTTGAAATGTTGCAGGGCCCAAATGATTCCCAAACATTCTCTTTTGGTGACAGGGTAGTTCACTTCAGCTGGATTGAGAGTTCGGCTGGCGCACGCGATATGTTCGCGTTCGTCTCTGGTTTGACCCAGAACTGCCCCAATACCGAATTGTGAAACATCGGTGTAGAGACGGAATTATTTGGTATAAACAGGAAAAGAGACAACTGGAGAAGCTACTAAAAGGTCCTTGAGGGAGTTGAAGGCTTGGATGCGTTGGGTTGTCCATAAAAATGGCTCTTCTTTCTTAGTTAATATGGAGAGACTCCAGGATGATTTTTATCTCAGCTTCTATAAGAGACTCATTGCTGGCCTTTTGCCACATGTACCGTCATGGTGTAATGTTGACTCGATGAGAAAATCAGCTCTCTATGTACGTGCGCGTGAGCGCAGAATTTCACAAAAAAGTATTAACTCACTGAATTTTTCCAAATTTCCCCCAATTTTGGCATGGTGTATCCTACCAGCATCCCCTACAAAGTAGCGTCAGCTTTCTCCCCTATAAATAATAGAAGGTGGTGAAATTTTTTTTTTATACCATTAGTTTGGGGTAGAGCTGAAATGTGACTTTCAAGGGGTCATATCTCCTAAATTTGCGGGAAATCGCCGACAAAACGACGAGAGAATGTTCTTTTATATGCCAATTTGCTGTGGTTAGATGGGGAATGCATTTGGGCAATACCAAATCCAGTTAATAGACTCGTTAGGGCCAAAAAGTTATTACTAGCAATTTAATTTGTAATTTTTAGAGAAATGTAAATCCATTCTGGTGGTCTAGTTTTGTTACCCCTCCTACATAAATATTTTCTATGGGGAGCACTACCTATAGAAAATGACCTTTGGTGGCTAACTAATTTAAAATTTATTTTACACCCACATTTTAGAGAATATATACATACGAAATTGACAAAAATCCTTGATATTGGGCACCCCAAAGGGGTACCTTAGGGATGTAATAAGGGTGTTTATGCCCTCATATGATAATTTCTATTGCTTACAGAAGCCCTTTAGACTACAGACACAATTTTTTTTTTTTTGTGATTGACTGAATTTTATTCAGTTTTTGGGGGGTCCTGGGCAAACCCCCACCCCTCGGGGTTATGGATGCAATATGTATTTTTGTTCCTTCCTATGCTATTCTCATATGTTGAAAGAAGCAGTTTACAGAGAGAACAAAAAACTTGAAATTTTGACCAGAGCCAAAAATAAACCTGGAGTCTCCCCTTTATTAAATCGTGTAGAGGTTTGGCAATGGTGGCAAAATTCTTTACAAAGTGACGATATTATGACGCTAATCCAACAAATGCTTTGACCCCTTTAACGTTGGTGGGGGGGTTTATGGTACTCATTGCTTGCAATTTTTCTGGGTCTGGGGCGATTCCTTCTTCAGAGACGATGTGGCCTAGGAATTGAACTTTTCTCTGGGCTAAGGTGCATTTAGAAGGTTTGAGTTTCAACTGGGCATCCCGAATTCGCTGGAAGACTTGGCGAAGGCGTTGGATATGTTCTGCCCAGGTTCTACCAAAAACAATGATGTCATCTAAGTACACCAAGCAAGTTTCCCCGGTTAACCCATGTAATAAGGATTCCATCAGTCTAGAAAGGGTGGGAGGACCATTACAGAGGCCAAAATGCAGCACGGTAAACTCATACAGTCTCCCCTGGCTGGTAGAGAAAGCTGTTTTCTGTTGGTGTTCCGGAAGTACGGGTACTTGCCAATATCCGGCTTGCAAATCAAGGGTGGTGAACCATTTTGCACCTAAGTAGGGAATCTAGGGAATCGTCGATGCGAGGTAGTGGTGTTGCGTCTTTGATGGTCACGTCATTAACCCACAGAACCCCAGCGACGCAAACAGTGCGTCGGCAATGTTTGTAACGCTAAACCCCAGCGACGCATACGTATGCGTCACTGTTAATTACTCCGGTCCTATGGCACCTAGAGGGCTCAGATTTGTATGGGAACTGTATAAGTATCCCAAACAACAATGCCGATGGTTGGAAACTCTCAAAGTCCAACCGCGTGCGCGTGATTGCGCAAAAACCTGTTTTTGGGTATTTTTGCCTACACATTTCCCCTCTTGTAAATCCGACTTTCGTGTGCACCGTAGGACCCCATAATGACCTAGGGGATCGTTTTTTGTGGGTTTTCCTACATTCTTAACCCATTCCTGGTGTTTTCTGGATTTTTTTTTTTTTTATCAAAACCTGCCGGTCCTGGGTGGTACACTTATTTTAAATTGCCTGGGACTCAGTGGGTTAAGTTGTCTGTAATCTATACAGAATCTTGTAGATCCATCTTTTTTTCGTACTCGTACCACAGGGGAAGACCACGGACTCGTGGAGGGTTGTACTACTCCTGTGGCTAACACTTGCAATTCCTCCTCTTGTCTTTGGATCGGATTCTTCCTGCGGATGGGTTGTTTAATTGGCTGTCCTACAGTATGGATGGAGTGGTGATGTACGTTGGTTTGCGCGACGTCTCGGTTGGATGTGGCGAAAATGTCTTTAAATAAAGTCATCAAGTCACGTAAGTCCAGTTGTTGTTGAGGAGACAAGTGAGAAGGAATGTCAGGTAGTTTAAAAGGTGGAGAAGGTTCATTATCAGTGGGCAAGGATAGTTCTTCTGCATACGTTTCTAGCTCTCCAATAGCTAATCCTTTTGGTAACGTGATAGATTGATCAGAGATGTTAGCAATCTTAATGCAATTTAGCTTACTAGGGATAATGGCTGGAGCGGTCAGACAGTCTCTGTCGAAAGGGCTTTGGAGGTTCGGGGTTATTATGACGTCACCAGGTAACGTAGGAAGAATAGGTACCCATTTTTCATGATGAGGTGAGAGTTTCACTGCCTTTGAGGTGATAGCTTGGGTAATTTTTATGTTGCAGATGGCGGGGTTGGGTGATTTCTCCTGATTGCTACTAACATTTAAGTCAGGTTTTACGTTAATCAGGGATTGGATGACTGGATTTATGTAAGGTTGTTTGATTGTTTTTTTTGTTTTTTTTTGTTTTTTTGGAAGAGGGGCAAATTTCAAGGTTCTGTGTTGACAGCCAATGGATGCGTGAAGGGGTGTGAGCAAGTCGAGACCCAAATATCCATCGTACTTGATCTCTTGGGGGGTATATTTCATAAAAGAATGACTCGTCCCATTGTCAGGAAGGGGGGTGTTAACATAAAGTGGGACAGTTTCCCCACAGTTAGGGATGATGCCATCATTGGCATCTATTAGAACTATGGAGGAGGGTTGAAGAGGGCCAATAGAGTTGTGAGGCTGTCGGAAGAAAGAAGAGAAGAGACATGAACGGGAGGCCCCTGTGTCAATTAGAAGTCGGCCTTTCACCCCATTTAGAGTGAGATGATTATAGATGGGAAGTTTTACTCTGTCTGTCCCATCCTGAGCCCCCACCAGCTTGACGATCTGTGGACGGGAGTGGATTAATAATCCAGGTTGTCCTGAATATCTGTAGTACCTCTTACTACCTCAGGTGCTTCAATGTGTTCCTCTTCTTAATTTTTCTCAATTCCTGCAGTCCCATCATCATTTATGATGGTCACGCGTCGGGCCTTAATCCATGGAATCTGAGCCCAAAGGGTAAGCATTCTAAACCGACGCTTGGTTAATTCTAAAAATTACCTTTTTCGAGACATTAGAGGACAGTTTGAAGTGCATGGCTTCCAGTCAGAGGGGCGGATTCTGGCCCATTCCTCTATTTTTCACTTGGACAGGGCACTGCAGGGCTAGCTGAAGATGTTGCAGAAGGGTGAGAGTGAGTGGTAGTTCGGCTAATGACGGCGATCTTATCGTGTTCCTTAGTCTTCCTCAGAGCCAAGATACGCCAAATTACTGGCATGTCCTCATCGTAACCCTTGGGTTCAGATACAACAAAGTGATCTGATACTGCGGTAGGTAATATCCTCAATAGTTCACTGAACACTCTTTCTTTACATTGAGCAGCAGTATTCTAGGGGAAGGCTGTCACGGCCAGCTGATTCAATTGGCTGATCGTGTTATCTAAATTCCCTGAATATTTGATCTCCTGGAATTGTCGGTCTGCTATTGTCTTACCCAATGATGGGTTAATAGCTACCTTTGTATAACTCTCAAGCTGTGTCCAGATCAACTGAGGATTGTCACGCACATACCCGGATATGAGAGCTGCATGCTTGCCTAATTTCATAACAACAGTGTGAATCTTGGCATTTTCATCTTCCCTGAATATAATATCCAGGACAGGTTTCACAATTTCAAGGTATGTATTAATATCGTGATCCTCTTACTTGAAAGAAACAATGTCAAGCGATTTACCAGCCATGATGATTCTTGTATTGAGTAAATTACAAAAATCAAAGCTGTTATACCGTATCGAGACACCGCTGCCGCCAGTGTTAAGTGTCGCTGTAATCCAGCACGCTTATATTAGTCTATGCTATTCCTATTTTAGAAAATTCAGAACTTGATGTTGCTCGACAGGAACATAACTAGCAATGACATAAATATTATTTGTTTCACTCAATCTTCACCAAAGATAATGAATACACAAGTTAGGTACACACGTTTTATTCCTTAATAGCTAGATACAGAATATTAAGTGCATCAGGAGCTTAACCCTTTCGAGCTCCAATACGCATTTTTTTCCTGTTTTCTGGTAATTATTAGACAATTTTATTCAGATTAGGAAGGGTATATGGAAGTCAGAGGGTTGATTGAGATAGTCTTTACCGTTTTAATACCCACAGATCCTTTCTAAGCTGCATAAAATCGGCTAATTATAGCCAAAATAAACTGCTAAAACACGTCAGAGCTTCAAAGGGTTAAGTATAATATCCTAATTCCAATGTTAAAGTATGTGACGAGAATAATAATTTTTTATTCTTATTCAATAAATCATAGCGTCACAACAGAGTAAAGCATTAGCTGATAATACAACATGAAATAAAACCTAAATATGATGACAATATATATATCAGAAATAAATGTACACAGAGAGGTACAAATAAATATAGATGGGGTCAAACAGGTTTGGCCACCCCAGGTAGAAGAGGAGGGGAAGCGCGGCTGGGTTAATGCGTGGTGTGGGTCAAACAGGTACACCACCAAAGATACCGTGCCAAAAGGGTAGGTCAAGTCTACTGCGATGATAGTTAAATAAATATTTTGAATATGTAAAGTTAAGGCTAGGATGACTATGTGTAGATTTGACGTTGATCCTACGTACATACGCAAATATTAATTAAGTTCAAACGATAAAGTCTGAATAGTAAACAAATATACAACAAAGCTATTATAAATAATTCTTAGCCGAGAACGTGGCTGAAAAGCACGGGAATCAAGGAGAATAAATTCACAGAACGTGTAGTGAAATCAAATTAGCCAGATGAGGCCGTTAATACAGTAATAAGGAATTAATATTCCCGGAACTGGAAAATATTTTAAGAATCGCCAAACTAAGTGGCGGAACAAATAATAAAATAAAATGAATTCACAGAACTAGTAGTGAAATAAAGTTAGCCGAATTGGGGCTATTAACACAGTAAGGTTAAATATAAATTCCCGAAACTGGAAAATTAATTAGTATTAGCTGTATAACGTGGCTGACCGAATTATAGAATAAAGTTATAGCTGTATGGAGCGGGGCATATATTACAATAAGGGCTAAAACGCTCGAAGTACAGATTGGATTATACGGGAGTCAAATGGAGAATAAGAATTACTCTAAATAATATAAAATTAATTTACTGACGTTAGAGATTTGTTTGAAACTGTGTAAATTAATAACACAGTTAAATACACTCTCTGTGGACACTTAAATATACACTTTCTTAATCAACAGATAATAACACAAATTAAATAAGATCTGTGAGTGCTCACTGGTAATTACATGTGGTGTATAGTATAAATCTTAGTTATAATATATATATAACATTTGCATGGAATATAAATTAGTTATATCCAGAGTGTTATAGATATAGCAAACCGAAATTAAAGTGTGGTTTGTTCTCTTAACACGAAGGATAAGTTATGGAAAGGAGAGTCCGAACATGGGCCTCTAAAGTTACGTTAATTTGAACACTAACATATCTTATATAACCTTTACAACAATTCCAACACACAGTAACACAGAAACACTTAGTCTGGGGTGATGGAGGAGAAGTAGGACCCGTGAGAGATCTGGTCGACGTAACACTCGTAAGTCCCTCAGTCTGTTGACACCAGAGGGGGACACCGTTCTCACACACAATACTAGAATGGACACTTCTAGGTCGCCTATACACACTCTCTCCTGGTCACTGCTCCCGGGATACTTTTTAAGGGGATTATGGCTAGCCCCTACAGAAGTATTCTCCTGAACTGGTGTACACGATCCGTTCCGCTCGAAAGCTAACATGAAAGTATTGTCAGTTTATTACCTAGCCTACCTTTCCTTGATTTCTCTCAGATAGTATTACACTTTACAGATGGTGACCTGGCTGATGGATGTCGGAACATGAGGGGCATGAGAATTTTGGTTTCTGAATTATTTTGTAGTTAATAATGGCCTTAAAAATATAATATAAACATTAGGCTACCATAGTGCGGTGGGAATATGAACATGATTAGATTAATATCCAGTATTCGAGAATGGATAATAAGTCGTAGGCGTGTGCATAAACCTTTAACCGTCTTGGTGGTATAATGGTTAAGGTGTCTAAAAATCTGTGTGTGATAACCCAGGTTCGAATCCCGGTGGATCACATATATGCTTTCATTAATTTAATTGGAGGTGTTTGGTGTTGTGGTGAAATTAATATAAAATAGATTATGAGTAGGGTCAGGGATATTTCGTAGCGAGGCCGTTCTATATGGACTGTGCCCCATGAATATTCTTTCCTCTCACTTAAACATTAGGCTACCATAGTGCGGTGGGAATATGAACATGATTAGATTAATATCCAGTATTCGAGAATGGATAATAAGTTGTAGGCGTGTGCATAAACCTTTAACCGTCTTGGTGGTATAATGGTTAAGGTGTTTAAAAAACTGTGTGTGATAACCCAGGTTCGAATCCCGGTGGATCACATTATATGCTTAACCCTTATTTAGCGGGGTCGGACTTAAGTCCGATACGAAAAAATTGGACTAAATGGCGGGGTCGGACTTAAGTCCGTGGGCGTATTCCCGCCCTAATTTAGGTGGAAAGCGAAACTTGGTGGTCAGGCGGTGTACTACAAGGGCCCACCCACACATCCCCACTGCGTGACCGTGACTAAGTGACCCTCAAGCAGCCATAATGGAAGGTCAAGATTTGCCCGTGTTCGATTCGGTGGCCGCCATCCCTAGTGCGTCGCGCCACCCTACTAACCACGCCCGGCTTACCACCCAGGAACTAGATATCATGCTGAACTCTTCAGAACTTTCTAATAAGCTGTTGGATGAAACCGTCGAAGGTCTGGGTGAGAGTTTTGGTAGTGTGGATGACTCGGAAGACGAAAATAACTCGATCATAGGCTTTCACCCCAAGCATAATTTGCGTGGGGTGGATGTTGTGGTTGATATTGGACAGACCCTTGAGCAAATTGGAGACGTTCCTGACGAAGAACATACTGGTGTGGGTGTTGGTAAGTACAATTTATATTTTATAATTGCTTGAAAATGTGATTGCAAGCATTTTATCACCTTACGAGCGGCTGGTGGAGTATATTTCACTGTGCTGCCCAGCGTGTTTTTTTTTTAACCCTAAATGGGGTTGTTCCGTGCTCTTTTTCATGCATAAACAAGACCCAGAGCGTAATACAAGTATGTATCCTGAAAGTGCGTAAATTGAGCTTTCCAATGACACCCGAACCATCCTTTTTCGATCACTGGTTGTCTTTCAACGATCGTAAAACACGAGTGAAAAAACCCTAAAATACGGTAATTTCCTTATATAATTCCCTGTGTGGCGAGCGGTCTTGAGGTAATTTATGCTCCTAATCACCGCTCCGCTCTCTCTCAGCGCACATTACGTCCTCAAAATTGCACTCTACAAGAAATTTCCTTTGCATTTTATAGCGTATTATTTGTAGGCCGTTCGGTAAATTTCTTACGGTAATACAAACAACGAAAGATTGAATATTTGTGCTTGGCATTATATGATTGTGGGGAACAGATGTAGGCCTACCGTATATATTATGTTTTCATATATATGATACATGTGTAACATTTTTATATTATCACGACTCTCTCTCTCTCTCTCTCTCTCTCACTCTCTTTGTTTGTACTCCTTTGTACTCTCTTTGTCTGATGTAGGCCAGGGCACGCCCCTAACTAATCTCTTCCCTCTCAGGGGAAATCACACCTAGCAGATGTTTTTGACTTCCCCTCTCTCTCTGTCATTCTCTTCCTCTCTGGGTCTACATATACTGCATTTGACATTGAAATTGCTTGAGAGTTTGATTGCAAGCATTTTATAGCGTATTATTTGCAGGCGTTCGGTAAATTTCTCACGATAACCAGGGTGTATGGTACATTTCTCACGATAATACAAGCAACAACGAAGCTTGGCGAAGATTGTGGTCTACAATATACCTTTTTATAATTGCATGTGACCTTGTAATTGCTTGAAAGTTTGATTGCAAGCATTTTATAGCGTATTATTTTCAGGCGTTCAATATATTTGATAAATATATCAAAATAAGTCCTGTGGGACTATGAAATAGCTATTATTGGACAAGGACAATATTTTGTTCATCCCTCCACTGGAACATCAACAACAATGTCAACAACGTATCACCGTCGGCAATCGTAAGATTCAGAGTCGTAAAGATTCCAAAACGAGCTCAATAGAAAATGAATGAATGAAATGAATGAGTGTGCAGTACTGCCAATACGTATAGCGACTTCCGCTAGATCTAGAGACCTTTACTTCGATCTAGCAGCAATGACTTACACTAGCGGTTTTGTTTTGAAATTTCAGAACAATTTCGAAGTGATATTATATGGATTTTGCCAATTCATATTTCTAGTGGTATTTATCATGTCTTACATCTAACAATATATGCTAGCGGATTTAACTTCAATTGGTAACCCTCCCGCTCGAGTCGGCTCCAAGAAAATCGATAATGGTGGCACTTTAGTAAACAGGTGATAAACAAAAACGCATGCGGATCGGTTTGGTGTATCGGTATTATGGTAAGTTGGCTACCTACTATTGTTTATACGATATAGTAAGTAATGATAAGTAAATTAGTATATATTATATATAAAACAAAAACAAAATTCCTGCAAAGCAAGCGAAACAGAGAGAGAGAGAGAGAGAATGCAGAAATTTAACTGAAGAAAGAGTGAAAAAGATATAATAATACAGAAATATTACAAGCAAATAAATGAAATAGAGGGATTAGTTAGAGAAAATAATAATGAGAAATACATAATACGGATGAGGAAGAGGGAAAGCGAGTGAGCCAGAGAGAGAGAGAGAGAGATACAGGAGTGAGAGAGATTAGAGAAAATAGAGAGATTGCAAGCATTTTATAGCGTATTATTTGCAGGCGTTCAGTACATTTCTTACGGTAATACAAACAATGAAAGATTGAATATTTGTGCATGGCATTATATGATTGTGGGGAACAGATGTAGGCCTACCGTATATATTATTTTTTCATATATATATGATACATATGTAACATTGTTATATTATCACGACACTCTCTCTCTCTCTCTTGTCTCTTCCTCTCTGGGTCTACCTATAGCCTACATTTATAATTGCATGTGACCTTGAAATTGCTTGAGAGTTTGATTGCAAGCATTTTATAGCGTATTATTTGCAGGCGTTCAGTAAATTTCTTACGGTAATACAAACAACCAAACAACGAAAGATTGAATATTTGTGCTGCACATCCCTCATACGAAATACCATTCCCACCGTATAGAGAGAATACAGAAACTGAACTGAAGAAAGAGTGAAAAAGATATAATAATACAGAAATATTACATGCAAATAAATGAAAGAGGGATTAGTTAGAGAAAATAATAATGAGAAATACATAATTATACGGATGAGGAAGAGAGAAAGGGATCACAAGAGAGGAAAAGCGAGCGAGGCAGAGAGACAGACAGACAGACAGGAGGAGTGAGAGAGATTAGAGAAAATAATAATGAGAATTACATATACGGATGAGGAAGAGAGAGAGACAGAGCGCGCGAGAGAGGGAAAGCGAGCGAGCCAGAGAGAGAGAGAGACAGACAGACAGACAGACAGGAGTGAGAGAGAGAGACAGAGAAAGAAAGAGAGAGAGAGAGAATACAGAAATAAGGAGAAATAAGAGAAAATAAGACCGATTACCGAAGGAATAGTAGACGCGCGAGAGGCCGAAGTCAGGCCAAAGCGAACGCAACCGAACGCGCCCGGGAAATAGACCAAAAAGTACCTCCTGTTCCTCACCTCTTTCCACCCTCCACACTCATTCATAACATCCATTCATAGACTTATATGGGGAGACGAAGAGTTGCTCTTTCCAAAAATGATAGTTTCGTTCGCATTGGAGCCATAGTAACGGCGCTAGGGCGAGTGAAATTGAGCGAATATTTCGGGATTATGCCCGCTGAGCGGTACAGTGTAAAATACCTTACCACCCGCTAAATAAGGGTTAAATTAATTTCATTAGAGGTGTTTGGTGGTGTGGTGAAATTAATACAAAATAGATACATAGGGATACATGGGAAATTTTGTTCTTTATTGCTTAAGGGGAGATTTCCACTTCAGGGATTTTTTTCTTGACCCCTTTCTCCCTCATGGTTACCCCCATTGATTTTGAGATTTTAAGACTTTCGCCCCATTAGTTTGGTGATTTTAAGAATTTCCGCCCCATTCTGTCAATTTTAAGACCTTTCGTGCAATTTAGGTGTCGATTTTATCCTGGCGAGCGATAGCGAGCCTGTAATTTAAGAGTAACCGGCCTTCGGCCAGGACAGTTTTCTACCGAAAAATTTACAAATTTATCTTGAAAGGGGGTCAAGGGGGTGACATTTTAAGATTGCTGGAGGAGTAGGAAACAAACTAAAAACCTCCCCTTAACACCTTACGAGCGGCCTATGCGGTTTATTTATATGTACCGCACAGCGGGGTGTTTTTAGCCAAAATAGGGCTGTTTACGTGATCATTTTCATGCCTAAATAAGACCCAGAACGTAAAACAAGTACCTATCCCTGAAAGGGCATAAACAGAGCTTTCGAATGACACCATAACGATCCTTGTATGATGGATAGTTTTCTTGCAATAACCGTGCAACGCGAGTGCAAAAAGCAGGAAATTCGGTACTTTCGGTACATAATTGAGTATGTAGCGAGTGAGAGAGGGAGGAGGGAGCTGAGATTTGTGTCAGTAGGTTCGCCGCGGTGGTCTGGAGCAGTCATACGCTCGCTAGTCTCCTGCCACCACTTGTCTCTCTCTCAGCCACATTACGTGCTGAAATTGCCACTCGACCTATGTCGAGCGCCGCCACATAGTCCAGCTTTATTTAACTCGACTTATGTTGCTCGCCGCTAATTAAGGGTTAATATTAAACTCAGATTTTTAGATAGCTTGTATGAGGGGATATTTATTATTTTATCGTTTTGCTGACTCTTGTCTATTTACGATACTTTATAAAAGGTTTATATTACCAGTGGTTCATCTTCTTCTTTTGTTGTTTGCTGTCATCGTCGCTGTAGAGGTGGTTATTCTGGTCGTAACAATTATTCATAAACACTGGTGGTTGATGGAGTATTTGCCTAAACTATTCCTCATCATAATTCAGATCCGGTTCTAGTTATGGACGCTCGCCTGTGTAGGGGAGCGGGCTGTGTTGGGCGCCCGGTCGACTCACAGTAATGGAAGAAAAATCTTGCCAATTAAATCTATATAATGGTACAATAATAAAAGTTCTTCAAATTATCCAATTTAATATGCTAAGAAATCGTTACAAACTATAGTATATTCATTATAAGTAGGCGAAACATCTAGACCACTTACCTCTATACCTAAGGAAAGACTGGAGTAATCAAGCTAATATTTCTACCTTTGGGAAGGGTCAGCCAGGCAATAAGTATGGACATTTACAACCCATTTGCTCTAGCCATTTAGCGAATTACAAAGGTTAGGGGTCACAATTTCTGGCCTACCTATAATGAATGGACTATAGTATGATAGTATATGAAGAAAAAACTATTCTCTGCACATAGGCTATATACCCTACAATTACCATTGGCCTTGTAACTTACTGACTGATGCCTGGTATCAGGCTCATCAATATTTATGTGTCATATGTTTCTTACTTATACACATTTTTAGCCCTCAAAAAGGCCCCAGAAACTGCTCAAATTTCAAAATTTCCGGGGGGCTTACAGCGACCCCCCGGACACCCCAGCTGCTCAGGCTCGCTTCGCTAGCCACCCACCCACCTATCTATGCCAGGGCTACAGCCCCCCCCAAATTTTACCCCTGGTGACGCCACTGCACCGGACAGTTTGTCATTATAGGGAACGGCGTGTATCCTGCGAGTACAAGTAGTGGGCTTTGTTGTGGTATGGGGCACTGCGGTATTTCTTTCTCTGCTAGGGCCTTTTTCTTGACTCTTCTCATTTCCCTGATCGTCGCTATTCTGGATTTTGGCAATGGTAGTACTTCATGATGTGGGGGCAGATATGGTGGTGGTTCTAATCTTGCTCCTTCCAACCCCGTCATTTCACCACCTTCTAAACAAAATCTCGTCCCCGAGCCTGAAGATGGTAGGTCCTGTGGGTCTTGGTCAGGACGCATGGTGTTAGGCCCTTGAGGAATCGGCATCAAACTACTGTTGATGCGTCGTTTGGTGCGTTAGAGTTGTAGGAAATGGTGAACTGGAATGACGTGGGGGACAAGTTGGCCAGGTTAACCCTCTGCTGGAGAGGAAATGAGCATTGTGGTAAACTATCAATGGAAGTTAAATATTACTAAGCTATAGTGAATAAAATAAAATCAATCTAAATGAAAACTACTCTATATCTAAATTGAATTCAATCTGAAACAAGCTAATTTATATCCAAAGGTCTCACATAATAAATGTATATATAGGGTAAGGTTATAAGGGTTAATATTAGCCAGGAATTAACTCACCAATAGTTCCACGTGGCAATGAGGCAAGGGAGAACGTTTTACCCAATATGGCGGTGGACAATGGGGAACGAGACTTCGGTCCCAAGACTCGAGTCAAGTTAAAGAAAGAATAAATGATTACATGGGAATGGACATGATTATTATAATTTATGCTTATCTATCAGTCAGTCATGATGTCGATGAGAGCGTCGTGATGGTGTAGCTGAGTGTATTGCTGTATGTGTATTGTGATTAGAGGCACAAAAGCTCGATCAACTGAGGGCGGAAAATTTAGATGTTAACTGGTTGGTGTTCGTGAAGGCTCTGGCGTACCTCAAAAGCACACCTTGCTGCCTTGGCAAACCGCCAGGAGCCCAAATTATCGTACCGTATTTAGGTTGCTCTATACGATAAATTATATTAATATATACGATAAATTCATATATACTACATAAGACCATGGCAATATTGCTTAATAGCATATTAGGCCTTTTATAACTTAACTTATTTACAATCTTATAATATACGATCTACTTGTCCTACGTCGTGCTGTAGGAGAGATCGTGACGTCACAGAGACATACGAGATCACAAAAGAGTCATATTCTATCGTATTTATACGATACACTCCCCCCACAAAAAAGACCTGAACCCCACCTTAAACCTAAAGTTGCCCAGAGGCTATCTTCTGACGCCACAAGTCGACGGCGCCAGCAGCAGCGCGTCTGGGACGCGTCCCTGTCCGAGAATGATCACCATCAGTAAGAGGTGAGTCGTTCCTTTGAGAATCCTCGGACCCAGCAATAACAGGTGGAGCCTCAGATTGCAATGCGGATCGAGCTCCAAAGCGTACAAACGTACGATAGGACGAACAGTAGTTCCAGTGGCTGTCTTCAATAGCGCCACCCGCTCTACAAAGTCTGCCCCATTGTATACCTCCAATATGCAGCCTAATTTCCAGTATAAACGAGGACTATCTTCTTTAATTAAAACAACTTCACCAACTGTAGGTGCCGTTGGTCTACCAGAGGGAGTAACACTCCTTTCCCTCAATGCTTGCAGATACTCACTAATCCACCGTTTCCTAAAATCCTCGATTATCCTGGATATATACTGGTATCTCTTAGACACCGCTACCTCAGAGTACAACGAGGGGTCCTCTAACTCTACTATGGACTGAAAATCAGATGGAAACGCAGTCAATGGTTTTCCATATAGCAAGTGAGCTGGTGTTAATGGTAGTGGTTCTTGCAGGTCGGTGTACACATATGTAAGCGGGCGATCATTCACGACTGCCTCTATCTCTGTGAGGACTGTCGTCACCTCACTCTTCTTTAATAGAGCACGTCCTACAACCGCTCTGAGTCCTGACTTTACTATGCCGACACATCGTTCCCACATTCCACCAAACCAAGGTGCCTTAACTGGAATGAACCTCCATTCGCACTTCTTCTCTCCCAAAAAAGTGATGACAGTAGGATCACTACTCATATCCTTTAGATATTTTGATGCTTGGACATAAGTGGGAGCATTGTCGCTAAGAATGAGTTGAGGGAATGAACGACGGGCACAAAACCGTCTGAACGCCAGCATAAATTCTTCGCTAGACATATTATCACATAGTTCTAGGTGTACCGCTCGAGACGTCGCACAGGTAAACAATAATATATAAACCTTCTCATGCTCCCTCGTCTTCAATGCCCCTGTGTAATCTAATCCTACCGCTTGGAAAGGTTCTACGTGCTTTACACGGCATTCAGGTAGAGGTGGAGCTGGTCCAGTTACATACGGTTTACCCTTTAGTCTCTGGCATATTACACACTTTCTCACTACGCGTCGAGCTACTTGTCGAACTCTGGGTATCCACCATGTGAGACGTAAATTTGATATACTATGACATACCCCGTAGTGTTTTACTTCCCTATGTGCACGTTTGATCAATAGATCAGTAACGTGATGTCTTGTTGGCATAAGTATAGGTCGGTTTGTGCCGTCTGGTACACCCGACCACTTCAGGCGACCCTCACACCTGATGAGGCCATTGTCTAGGTGCAACCTTAGTTGACGCACTATATTAGGCATTAATGTCTTATTCGAGCTTTTCAAGGATTCTAATTCATTGGAAAAGGTTTCTACTTGAACCCATTTGATCAAAGTTACTTCAGCTGCTTTAAATTCACGAGCATCAATGTTGTGACCCCTGTTGCAGAGTTGGCCCGTTACTTTAAGCTTGAGATTGGATACATATCGCAATACCCAAGCTACAACTCTGACTAGTTTATTATAGTCACCGAATCTTGCCCACTTTATGATAGGACCCGGTGGCTCATTTGGTTGGGCTGTAACTGCCACTGTTTCCAGTGGCAGAAGTCCCTCACCAACAGCATGCCATATAGTCCATTCACTTTCATGGAGCAGCCACTTTGGACCATGCCACCACAATTCGGACCTCATTAACTGGCTAGCCGTTATACCCCTAGTTATGAGATCACTAGGGTATTCCTTTGTATTTACATAATGATAAGCAACGTCTGGCAAAAGGGCTCTAATCTCATCTACCCTATTCCGCACATAAACTGGCAGAGACTTCTTGCTATGTATTCAGTTGAGTGCGACCTGACTATCGCACCATACATGAACGATTTCAATATTTAATTCACTCTCGTATGCTGCGCGTACATGTTGCACCAGACGTGCTAATAGCAGCATGGCTGTCAATTCCATTTTAGGAATAGTTACCTTTTTAACCGGGGCTACCTTGGCCCGGGCTGTAACTAAATGTGCCCCAAATGAAGTAACAACATATATGGCTACCCCGTATGCCGTGGCGCTAGCATCGCAAAACGTGTGTAACGTAACGTCACCGAACGCTGCCACTTTACGATGTATAGGTTTAGTACATAGGATGGCATATTCATTCAACAACAATGTCCCTTGGTCATTCAGGTCCTCGGGCAAACTGTCATCCCATCCTATTTTACGTCTCCAAACTTCCTGCATTAGAATCCTAGCTCTTATGGTAACAGGTAATGCTAGACCCAAAGGATCAAAAAATTGCGCAACTTTGCTCAACAGACTTCTTTTTGTGTGCGCTCCTGTCTGCTGAGCAAAAGACCTTGTTTGAAAAGTTAGTATGTCATGTTTAGGTTGCCAGATCATCCCCAAATTTCTGGACTTTTCCTGGTTAAGAGATGCCGTACCATCCACTTGTATTAAACTCTGAAGATCTTCACTATTAGTAACCCACTCGCGGAGAAATAGATGTGCATCCCCAAACAATCTGCGTGCTTGGCAGTATACATACAACAAATCATCTTGACTATCGCTAGTACCCTGCAAATTGTCAATGTATAATCCGCGAGATAGTTTACTTGTGTCCTCATGAGTGTCAGCTAGATGTTTTCTGATTGTGGCATTTAACAAAAACTGCGAGCAAGTGGCCCCAAAGAGTACAACCCGAAAACGGTATATTATGATGGGACTTTCAGAGTCGCTAATGTCGCCGAACCAAAGAAAGCGGGTAACATCTCTATCTTCCTCCTTTAACTTGACCATCAAGAATGCTTTCTCGATGTCACTGGTATAGGCGTACTTTCCCAGCCTAAACCGCAATAGATGTTGGGACAGGTCCGACACCATGGACGGACCTGTCAACAGGCAGTCATTCAGACTGGGTTGTTGACCTTGGTGGGCAGAACAGTCATACACCACCCGGTTTGGTGTGGTGACGCTGTCTTTCTTTACCCCATGATGGGCCAGATAGTGAACCCTACCCTTCTTACACGGTTCCTTGACATCGACTCTCTCTATAAAGCCCCTATCCTCATAACTCCGAAATACATCGTCATACGCCTGGCGCATGCTCGTTTCGTTAGACAATTTCCGCTGCAATGCACGCAAGCGACCTAATGCCAAACCATAATTGGTAGGCAGGCTTATCTCACTGTTCTTCCAGGGTAAACTAACTTTATATTGCTTGTCTGAGGCACAGTAGCACACAGACTCGTCAAACCTTTGTAGCGCAACTTCCGAGTCATAATCAGTCTCCATAGGATTAATGCCTATGTGATCCAATCTCCACAGTCGTTCCAGGTCGAACTCGGCAGCCATCTTAGGGTCACTAGGTTGGGAATCCTCCCTTCCCAACTCCTCTGCCGCGGTTACATTGACTCAATATATCGAGACCGTGTCGACCAGGACCTTTGACTGTGTAGTATGCACCTTTCCGCTCATGCAGTATCCAAATTTAGTGGGGATTAAAATTACACCACACATCTTTTTAAATCCAGGGTATACTACTTCATAATAATGATCCACACCAAGTTGAACATGCACCTCACTCTGATTTCCCATGGGATCTGACAAGTTAACCCCTTTGCTACGTAATGCGTGTTCCACCTTCTTCACACCCACAGATACATATTCTGGTAGGGTGTCTACTACGATACAAGTCATAAAGTACCGGTTTTTACGATAGAAATATGAAATCTCCGCTATCTCGTAGTCTTGTTTATCAGTAACCCCTGTGAAGCCTCTGTAATCGAAGAGTCTCAGCCCCTACGATTCGGTGCTTCAGTCCCACTAGTACGGACCTCTTTATAAAGGAACGTTGAGACCCTTGATCTAGAAGTACCCGACAAACTTTGTTACTGTCATTACCTTCCATGGGAATCTGTATTGTGGGCAATATAGTGGTGTCTTGCGTGCTACCTAGTGCCACAGTTGTAGTACCCTCATTTTTGACGTCTTTGACTTTATCTGCAGTAGGACACAACTTATCAAAGTGATGTCCTTTGCAGTGCCGACAGGGCCTTAAGTATGTAGCAGTACATTGTCCCTGCTTACCATGTTCCCCACTTAGACAACCTACACATAGCTTCAATCTTTTCGCCTGTGCTAGTTTTGTCTCATTTGTCGGGTATTTTACACAGAAACTCCATTTATGTTTGTTGTTACATAGCTTACATAGAATCTGAGCAGGTTTCTTATATGCACCCTCTTTCTTTACTTTAGTCCCCACTGTCATGCTTACTGTTCCCCTCTTCTCCACATTCTCACTCCCTCCCGACACATACATTCTCCCTTTGTTCAACTGTAGATTATTGATCTCCTTACTGAACTGAGTTTTGAACTCCCCCAGCTCAAATGATCTTACCTTATCAAGTATTGCCATAGGAAGCTTCTGACGCAAGATAATGACTATCATTTCCTGCGTGGTAAGCCCTAGGGTGTTTAGCGATCGAGTATGGCACTCCATATTTGCCCTGAAGTTTGTCAACTCATCAACCTTATACCGTGGTCCTGCGAGCCCCAACAAGGCAACGACATGGGCCATCTTCAACTGCTCTCTATCCCCGTATGTGGACTCTAATAAGTGTACCGCTTCAAGATAACTACCACCCACTACTGCAAACCCCTCTATTAAATGTAAGGCCTCTCCTTCCATTTGTCCCTTCAGATAGTGAAACTTGCGGACATTATCCAAAGAGGATTCATGAACCGTAGATCGAAATACGTCCCAAAAAGCTAACCACTCGGTTAACTTGCCCCCAAATGTAGGAAGATTGAGCTTTGGGAGGTGTACAGTAAGTTTTGGGTCAGCCCTTCTATGGGCCTCATTATCGCCTCCCTTCTTACTCGCGACAGCACGCTGTAATAGGTACTTCGCTCTAAAGACAAGTTCGTCATAGAGGGCGCGATTATCACACTCTGTAACTATCTCTTCCTCCTCTGTCATGTCAGCCACAATCACCTCACTCAGAGCCGTAATACGACCGTGGGTAACCTGGACGTTTTCTAATCTAGCCTCCAATTCCTCTAGTTCAGCAGTAGTGATGAAAGTGTTGACGTCCACAATTAGCCTATTTAATACTCCCCGAAGTCCTGCCCTTTGATTTTTAGGGGCTTTGATCAGCACCCCACTAGACGGTGTCTCTTTATCGTTTTTATCCATTTTGCATGTGAGCCTATAGGCTATGTATCTAAATGTTACGTTACAAAAACAACGGCCAAATAATAATCTAACTAAGAGACGCCAACCGGCGGACTTCTATGTTATGGAGAAAAAATAGTAAATAGCAATACCTACTAATGGATCATATTGAACAAGATTTTTTTTAGGTCAGGTCATATGTCACAGGAAGTCTGAAACGGAAAAGAAAATTATTGGGGAAAGATGATGGGTGGGATGCAGGACTTAGGCAGGCACAACGATGTGACCCTGCATTCCGGCTCTAACCATCACTTGGCTAGCCTTGCCAGTTTATCATAGAGTTGTTCCTGCATCCTGTTATATGTCCCCTTGTTCATTGCCTTAAGATCCCTTACTGGTAGCTAATTCCCGGGTCTGGGCACCAATGTGGTAAACTATCAATGGAAGTTAAATATTACTAAGCTATTATGAATAAAATAAAATCAATCTAAATGAAAACTACTCTATATCTAAATTGAATTCAATCTGAAACAAGCTAATTTATATCCAAAGGTCTCACATAATAAATGTATATATAGGGTAAGGTTATAAGGGTTAATATTAGCCAGGAATTAACTCACCAATAGTTCCACGTGGCAATGAGGCAAGGGAGAACGTTTTACCCAATATGGCGGTGGACAATGGGGAACGAGACTTCGGTCCCAAGACTCGAGTCAAGTTAAAGAAAGAATAAATGATTACATGGGAATGGACATGATTATTATAATTTATGCTTATCTATCAGTCAGTCATGATGTCGATGAGAGCGTCGTGATGGTGTAGCTGAGTGTATTGCTGTATGTGAATTGTGATTAGAGGCACAAAAGCTCGATCAACTGAGGGCGGAAAATTTAGATGTTAACTGGTTGGTGTTCGTGAAGGCTCTGGCGTACCTCAAAAGCACACCTTGCTGCCTTGGCAAACCGCCAGGAGCCCAAATTATCGTACCGCATTTAGGTTGCTCTATACGATAAATTATATTAATATATACGATAAATTCATATATACTACATAAGACCATGGCAATATTGCTTAATAGCATATTAGGCCTTTTATAACTTAACTTATTTACAATGTTATAATATACGATCTACTCGTCCTACGTCGTGCTGTAGGAGAGATCGTGACGTCACAGAGACATACGAGATCACAAAAGAGTCATATTCTATCGTATTTATACGATAAGCATCTCTTTGCGGGTGGTGGATACTGAGAGGCTGTTGATCTTCATACTTGAGGTGACAGGGTCAGAACTGGAGGTTGTTGGTGGTTCGGCTGCAGGGCTTAGAATGCTCGGTGAAGTTTTGGTTGGGTTGATGTCAATGCCCTCTGCTATAGAGGGGAGGGGCTTGCTGTAGGTGGGGTCACTAATCTGACCAGGTGACTGCGTGACAGGTGAGGTTATGACTTGGATAGGGTGTGAAACTGTGGCTGGCATGGTAGGTGCTGTTGAGGTGACAGGTATGGCTGATGTGACAGGGTTGGCAGGTGTGACAGGCCCGGCAGGTGTGGCTGGTTTGTGTGAGGTCCTCCTCAGGTTTGTTTGAGTAAAGGTAGGAGCCCAACGTTTTGTTTGAGTCACACGTCGGCCAGACCTTCTGCAGGGAGGTTGTGAAAGAGATGGGGTTAATTATGCTGAAGGTTTCAATTGTTTTTGTTATATGCGTGAAGGGGGGATGGATGTATTGCGTGATTTGGATGATGACAGATTTTAGTGGTGATGTTTATAGGTAAAGGAGTTGATTTAGAGGTAGCTGAAGTAGAATGATGATGTGAGATTGTGGGAGAAATTGTGGATTTTTGTAGTTGATTGGTAGATACGGATGTCTTAGAGGATAGAGTGATTGGTTTGGGGAGTTTTGAAGGTAAGTGTGGTTTAGGTATAGTTGGTCTGGTATTGCTGGAAGGGAGGTGAGATATTACTGGAGTGGTAGGTTGAGTAGTAGGTGAAACAGAGAACGTAGGGATATCAATTTTTTGATGAGTGGGTGGATAGAGGTGTAGTAGGTGGTTGAGGCAGATGAGATGGTTTTTTATTGATGAGTTTAGGTGGAGCTGAAAAAGTGCAAGGTGGAAGGTGGAGGTGCAAGGTTGAGTATTTGAGAGATTAAGGCGATAGGGATTAGATGGAGGTGGAGGAGGAGGAAAATTGATGGTTGAGTCATCGATTGTTGGCACAGGTGATTTCAAATGAGCTGAGTCATCAACAGTTTGCACAGGTGATTTTGGCAGAGGGGGAAAAGGGGTGATGGGTGGAATGAGGTGATGTGACAATGATTCTGTGGAACTTAGAGTTTGGTCATTAGTTGCAGGCAATGTGTCATTATCATTTGGATCAGCAAGCATATTGATATAGTCATCAATCGGTTGAAACCTACGTACATATCGATTCCTGTAGGTGCGTGACTCTCCGTAATAGTTAATAGTGACCTGGTAATAGTTTGGTACGGTGAGGATTTCGAAAGGTCCTTTGTATCTTGGCTTGAGTTTGGAAGGTACAGGAAGCTGGGCTACCATAACTAGATCGCCGACATGGTGAGGACTGACTTTTGGGGTCTCGTCAGGTTGGAGATCCTGCAGGTATTGTAGTTGTCTTAGCCGGTTCTTTAAATGGACTAATGATTGATCGAAGTTAGAGGAGGGCTCGTATGGAACAGACAGGTGACGTAAGGGAAAGAGGAGGGGTGGTACTCCAAAAACTCGTTCATAGGGTGAAACTCCGTCATGGCGGGGGCAGGTATTTATCCCCCACTGGACTATCTTGACTTGACTTGGCCAGTCGGTGGTGTTCATTTGTTGCAGTAGAGTCTTTATCTGATTTGCAATGGTGCGGTGGCTCCTCTCACAGATAGAGTGTCCTTGGGGCCAATAAGGAGATGAATGGCTAACTTTAAACCCGCACATTGGGGAAATTTGCGCCCATATGTGTCCTGTGAACTCAGGGGCATTATCTGAGTGGATGGCTTCTGGTAGACCAAAATAAGGAAACACCTGTTGTATCATGGCTTCAACTACTGCAAATGCAGTGTGTACTTTCGCAGGACAAGCAAATACATATTTTGAATAAGTATCCACGAAGGTGATGATATACTTAACTCCCTAAGAGTGACCTGGTAATAGTTTGGTACGGTGAGGATTTCGAAAGGTCCTTTGTATCTTGGCTTGAGTTTGGAAGGTACAGGAAGCTGGGCTACCATAACTAGATCGCCGACATGGTGAGGACTGACTTTTGGGGTCTCGTCAGGTTGGAGATCCTGCAGGTATTGTAGTTGTCTTAGCCGGTTCTTTAAATGGACTAATGATTGATCGAAGTTAGAGGAGGGCTCGTATGGAACAGACAGGTGACGTAAGGGAAGGAGGAGGGGTGGTACTCCAAAAACTCGTTCATAGGGTGAAACTCCATCATGGCGGGGGCAGGTATTTATCCCCCACTGGACTATCTCGACTTGACTTGGCCAGTCGGTGGTGTTCATTTGTTGCAGTAGAGTCTTTATCTGATTTTCAATGGTGCGGTGGCTCCTCTCGCAGATAGAGTGTCCTTGGGGCCAATAAGGAGATGAATGGCTAACTTTAAACCCGCACATTGGGGAAATTTGCGCCCATATGTGTCCTGTGAACTCAGGGGCATTATCTGAGTGGATGGCTTCTGGTAGACCAAAATAAGGAAACACCTGTTGTATCATGGCTTCAGCTACTGCAAATGCAGTGTGTACTTTCGCGGGACAAGCAATTACATATTTTGAATAAGTATCCACGAAGGTGATGATATACTTAACTCCCTAAGAGTGGGCATGTTTGTAACATCTACCACCTGCCAAGCGGGCATATTTACCCTAAACGAGCTTCATTCCATGCTCTTTTTCATGCATAAAGAAGAGCCAGAGTGTAATACAATTATGTATCCGTGAAAGGGCGATAATAGAGCTTTCCAATGACACCTGAATCATCCTTGTACGACCACGAGTTATCTTGTAGCGATCGAGCAACCGAAGGTGAAAAACCCTAAAATGAGGTAATTTCCCCAGTTTTTTCCTGGTCTTGCGAGGGCGAGTGTGTGGGATGTTGCAGTGGCGGTCTCAGTAGAGGCACCGTGGTCGTGCCGAATGGTCAGAGCCCGCCTACCATCCTCCCAATGTACATACTCTCTCTCAGAGCCCCTAATGTGCTCAGAATGCCGCCCATCATATGACGGGTACCGTTTCATTGTCCATTTATCTCTAGCCCGTCATATGACGGGTACCGCCAGTTAGGTGTTAAACCCTTTGATGCCTTCCATTGGTCCCATGACGTCAACTACTAGTAATTGCCATGGTTTTGAGGCAACTAGTTTTCCTGTAGGTCCTGCGGTGCGGGTACGATCTTTACCTAAAGCACATGCTCGACAAGCTTCAGTGACCTTCTTGGCGGTGATGTAAGTAGAAGGGGTCCAATAGACTTGTTGGAAGGTCAATATTAATTTTCTTTGAGCCAAATGAATGCCATTGTGGGAGTGCAGGGATTGCGTGGTTGGTAGTGCAGAGTTGGGGGTAATTACATGTTTCCCTCTGGAGTATATAGGTTATCTCCTCTTCTTTGTAGTTGTGATAAAAGGTGTCTAGGTATCCAATCCGGGTTTTGTTGTCATTGAAATTGTTGCAGGAGGTGTTGTTGATCTTGATCTGCAAAATCTTGGTGGTGAATTGCTAGAATGGGTGGGTCGTCACTTTCTGTGGTGGGTGTATTGATTGTTGACTCTAGAGGGAGTCTGGAGAGAGTATCAGCATTTGTATGCATTTTCCCAGGCCTGTAGGCTATTTCAAAGTCAAACTCTTCTAGAGATTCACGCCATCTGACGGTTAGAGCGTTCTTAGTGTCAGACTTACGGAGCCATTGGAAGGCGTGGTGATCTGTAATTATGGTGACCTTGACTCCTGCGAGATAGGCTTTGAAATGTTGCAGGGCCCAAATGATTCCCAAACATTCTCTTTTGGTGACAGGGTAGTTCACTTCAGCTGGATTGAGAGTTCGGCTGGCGCACGCGATATGTTCGCGTTCGTCTCTGGTTTGACCCAGAACTGCCCCAATACCGAATTGTGAAACATCGGTGTAGAGACGGAATTATTTGGTATAAACAGGAAAAGAGACAACTGGAGAAGCTACTAAAAGGTCCTTGAGGGAGTTGAAGGCTTGGATGCGTTGGGTTGTCCATAAAAATGGCTCTTCTTTCTTAGTTAATATGGAGAGACTCCAGGATGATTTTTATCTCAGCTTCTATAAGAGACTCATTGCTGGCCTTTTGCCACATGCACCGTCATGGTGTAATGTTGACTCGATGAGAAAATCAGCTCTCTATGTACGTGCGCGTGAGCGCAGAATTTCACAAAAAAGTATTAACTCACTGAATTTTTCCAAATTTCCCCCAATTTTGGCATGGTGTATCCTACCAGCATCCCCTACAAAGTAGCGTCAGCTTTCTCCCCTATAAATAATAGAAGGTGGTGAAATTTTTTTTTTTATACCATTAGTTTGGGGTAGAGCTGAAATGTGACTTTCAAGGGGTCATATCTCCTAAATTTGCGGGAAATCGCCGAAAAAACGACGAGAGAATGTTCTTTTATATGCCAATTTGCTGTGGTTAGATGGGGAATGCATTTGGGCAATACCAAATCCAGTTAATAGACTCGTTAGGGCCAAAAAGTTATTACTAGCAATTTAATTTGTAATTTTTAGAGAAATGTAAATCCATTCTGGTGGTCTAGTTTTGTTACCCCTCCTACATAAATATTTTCTATGGGGAGCACTACCTATAGAAAATGACCTTTGGTGGCTAACTAATTTAAAATTTATTTTACACCCACATTTTAGAGAATATATACATACGAAATTGACAAAAATCCTTGATATTGGGCACCCCAAAGGGGTACCTTAGGGATGTAATAAGGGTGTTTATGCCCTCATATGATAATTTCTATTGCTTACAGAAGCCCTTTAGACTACAGACACAATTTTTTTTTTTTTGTGATTGACTGAATTTTATTCAGTTTTTGGGGGGTCCTGGGCAAACCCCCACCCCTCGGGGTTATGGATGCAATATGTGTTTTTGTTCCTTCCTATGCTATTCTCATATGTTGAAAGAAGCAGTTTACAGAGAGAACAAAAAACTTGAAATTTTGACCAGAGCCAAAAAAAAACCTGGAGTCTCCCCTTTATTAAATCGTGTAGAGGTTTGGCAATGGTGGCAAAATTCTTTACAAAGTGACGATATTATGACGCTAATCCAACAAATGCTTTGACCCCTTTAACGTTGGTGGGGGGGTTTATGGTACTCATTGCTTGCAATTTTTCTGGGTCTGGGGCGATTCCTTCTTCAGAGACGATGTGGCCTAGGAATTGAACTTTTCTCTGGGCTAAGGTGCATTTAGAAGGTTTGAGTTTCAACTGGGCATCCCGAATTCGCTGGAAGACTTGGCGAAGGCGTTGGATATGTTCTGCCCAGGTTCTACCAAAAACAATGATGTCATCTAAGTACACCAAGCAAGTTTCCCCGGTTAACCCATGTAATAAGGATTCCATCAGTCTAGAAAGGGTGGGAGGACCATTACAGAGGCCAAAATGCAGCACGGTAAACTCATACAGTCTCCCCTGGCTGGTAGAGAAAGCTGTTTTCTGTTGGTGTTCCGGAAGTACGGGTACTTGCCAATATCCGGCTTGCAAATCAAGGGTGGTGAACCATTTTGCACCTAAGTAGGGAATCTAGGGAATCGTCGATGCGAGGTAGTGGTGTTGCGTCTTTGATGGTCACGTCATTAACCCACAGAACCCCAGCGACGCAAACAGTGCGTCGGCAATGTTTGTAACGCTAAACCCCAGCGACGCATACGTATGCGTCACTGTTAATTACTCCGGTCCTATGGCACCTAGAGGGCTCAGATTTGTATGGGAACTGTATAAGTATCCCAAACAACAATGCCGATGGTTGGAAACTCTCAAAGTCCAACCGCGTGCGCGTGATTGCGCAAAAACCTGTTTTTGGGTATTTTTGCCTACACATTCCCCCTCTTGTAAATCCGACTTTCGTGTGCACCGTAGGACCCCATAATGACCTAGGGGATCGTTTTTTTGTGGGTTTTCCTTCATTCTTAACCCATTCCTGGTGTTTTCTGGATTTTTTTTTTTTTTATCAAAACCTGCCGGTCCTGGGTGGTACACTTATTTTAAATTGCCTGGGACTCAGTGGGTTAAGTTGTCTGTAATCTATACAGAATCTTGTAGATCCATCTTTTTTTCGTACTCGTACCACAGGGGAAGACCACGGACTCGTGGAGGGTTGTACTACTCCTGTGGCTAACACTTGCAATTCCTCCTCTTGTCTTTGGATCGGATTCTTCCTGCGGATGGGTTGTTTAATTGGCTGTCCTACAGTATGGATGGAGTGGTGATGTACGTTGGTTTGCGCGACGTCTCGGTTGGATGTGGCGAAAATGTCTTTAAATAAAGTCATCAAGTCACGTAAGTCCAGTTGTTGTTGAGGAGACAAGTGAGAAGGAATGTCAGGTAGTTTAAAAGGTGGAGAAGGTTCATTATCAGTGGGCAAGGATAGTTCTTCTGCATACGTTTCTAGCTCTCCAATAGCTAATCCTTTTGGTAACGTGATAGATTGATCAGAGATGTTAGCAATCTTAATGCAATTTAGCTTACTAGGGATAATGGCTGGAGCGGTCAGACAGTCTCTGTCGAAAGGGCTTTGGAGGTTCGGGGTTATTATGACGTCACCAGGTAACGTAGGAAGAATAGGTACCCATTTTTCATGATGAGGTGAGAGTTTCACTGCCTTTGAGGTGATAGCTTGGGTAATTTTTATGTTGCAGATGGCGGGGTTGGGTGATTTCTCCTGATTGCTACTAACATTTAAGTCAGGTTTTACGTTAATCAGGGATTGGATGACTGGATTTATGTAAGGTTGTTTGATTGTTTTTTTTTGTTTTTTTTTGTTTTTTTGGAAGAGGGGCAAATTTCAAGGTTCTGTGTTGACAGCCAATGGATGCGTGAAGGGGTGTGAGCAAGTCGAGACCCAAATATCCATCGTACTTGATCTCTTGGGGGGTATATTTCATAAAAGAATGACTCGTCCCATTGTCAGGAAGGGGGGTGTTAACATAAAGTGGGACAGTTTCCCCACAGTTAGGGATGATGCCATCATTGGCATCTATTAGAACTATGGAGGAGGGTTGAAGAGGGCCAATAGAGTTGTGAGGTTGTCGGAAGAAAGAAGAGAAGAGACATGAACGGGAGGCCCCTGTGTCAATTAGAAGTCGGCCTTTCACCCCATTTAGAGTGAGATGATTATAGATGGGAAGTTTTACTCTGTCTGTCCCATCCTGAGCCCCCACCAGCTTGACGATCTGTGGACGGGAGTGGATTAATAATCCAGGTTGTCCTGAATATCTGTAGTATCTCTTACTACCTCAGGTGCTTCAATGTGTTCCTCTTCTTAATTTTTCTCAATTCCTGCAGTCCCATCATCATTTATGGTGGTCACGCGTCGGGCCTTAATCCATGGAATCTGAGCCCAAAGGGTAAGCATTCTAAACCGACGCTTGGTTAATTCTAAAAATTACCTTTTTCGAGACATTAGAGGACAGTTTGAAGTGCATGGCTTCCAGTCAGAGGGGCGGATTCTGGCCCATTCCTCTATTTTTCACTTGGACAGGGCACTGCAGGGCTAGCTGAAGATGTTGCAGAAGGGTGAGAGTGAGTGGTAGTTCGGCTAATGACGGCGATCTTATCGTGTTCCTTAGTCTTCCTCAGAGCCAAGATACGCCAAATTACTGGCATGTCCTCATCGTAACCCTTGGGTTCAGATACAACAAAGTGATCTGATACTGCAGTAGGTAATATCCTCAATAGTTCACTGAACACTCTTTCTTTACATTGAGCAGCAGTATTCTAGGGGAAGGCTGTCACGGCCAGCTGATTCAATTGGCTGATCGTGTTATCTAAATTCCCTGAATATTTGATCTCCTGGAATTGTCGGTCTGCTATTGTCTTACCCAATGATGGGTTAATAGCTACCTTTGTATAACTCTCAAGCTGTGTCCAGATCAACTGAGGATTGTCACGCACATACCCGGATATGAGAGCTGCATGCTTGCCTAATTTCATAACAACAGTGTGAATCTTGGCATTTTCATCTTCCCTGAATATAATATCCAGGACAGGTTTCACAATTTCAAGGTATGTATTAATATCGTGATCCTCTTACTTGAAAGAAACAATGTCAAGCGATTTACCAGCCATGATGATTCTTGTATTGAGTAAATTACAAAAATCAAAGCTGTTATACCGTATCGAGACACCGCTGCCGCCAGTGTTAAGTGTCGCTGTAATCCAGCACGCTTATATTAGTCTATGCTATTCCTATTTTAGAAAATTCAGAACTTGATGTTGCTCGACAGGAACATAACTAGCAATGACATAAATATTATTTGTTTCACTCAATCTTCACCAAAGATAAATACACAAGTTAGGTACACACGTTTTATTCCTTAATAGCTAGATACAGAATATTAAGTGCATCAGGAGCTTAACCCTTTCGAGCTCCAATACGCATTTTTTTCCTGTTTTCTGGTAATTATTAGACAATTTTATTCAGATTAGGAAGGGTATATGGAAGTCAGAGGGTTGATTGAGATAGTCTTTACCGTTTTAATACCCACAGATCCTTTCTAAGCTGCATAAAATCGGCTAATTATAGCCAAAATAAACTGCTAAAACACGTCAGAGCTTCAAAGGGTTAAGTATAATATCCTAATTCCAATGTTAAAGTATGTGACGAGAATAATAATTTTTTATTCTTATTCAATAAATCATAGCGTCACAACAGAGTAAAGCATTAGCTGATAATACAACATGAAATAAAACCTAAATATGATGACAATATATATATCAGAAATAAATGTACACAGAGAGGTACAAATAAATATAGATGGGGTCAAACAGGTTTGGCCACCCCAGGTAGAAGAGGAGGGGAAGCGCGGCTGGGTTAAAGCTGGTGTGGGTCAAACAGGTACACCACCAAAAATACCGTGCCAAAAGTGTAGGTCAAGTCTACTGCGATGATAGTTAAATAAATATTTTGAATATGTAAAGTTAAGGCTAGGATGACTATGTGTAGATTTGACGTTGATCCTACGTATACGCAAATATTAATTAAGTTCAAACGATAAAGTCTGAATAGTGAATAAATATACAACAAAGATATTATAAATAATTCTTAGCCGAGAACGTGGCTGAATAGCACGGGAATCAAGGAGATTAAATTCACAGAACGTGTAGTGAAATCAAATTAGCCAGATGAGGCCGTTAATACAGTAATAAGGAATTAATATTCCCGGAACTGGAAAATATTTTAAGAATCGCCAAACTAAGTGGCGGAACGAATAATAAAATAAAATGAATTCAAAGAACTAGTAGTGAAATAAACTTAGCCGAATTGGGCTATGAACACAGTTAGGTTGAATATAAATTCCCGAAACTGCAAAATAAAATAGTATTAGCCGTATAAAATGGCTGACCGAATTATAGAATAAAGTTATAGCTGTATGGAGCGGGGCATAAATTACAATAAGGGCTAAAACACTCGACGTACAGATTGGATTATACGGGAGTCAAATGGAGAATAAGAATTACTCTAAATAATATAAAATTAATTTAGTGACGTTAGAGATTTGTTTGAAACTGTGTAAATGAATAAAACAGTTAAATACACTCTCTGTGGACACTTAAAAACTGTCTTCGTGGTGCGATGCATAAGGTGTTGATTTTCGGTGTGAGCATCCTGGATTCGAATCCACGGACTGCCACATGTGTTTGTCAATTTCATTAATCGATTTTAGGAGTATAGTTGGTTGTTGGAAGGAACATAATAATTGATATTGGTTCAGGGGTAATTTATCGAGACGACTTCCCTAGTGGTTAAGGCCCCATTAATTTCTCTTTCCATTCACATATGCATAGCCTACGTGAGTTGCAGTTGGGATGTGTGTACATGCTTAGATTGATATGCAGGATTCGAAGTTGCATAATAAATCGTAGGCAGTGTCCACCATTCTTTAACTGTCTTCGTGGTGCGATGCATAAGGTGTTGATTTTCGGTGTGAGCATCCTGGATTCGAATCCACGGACTGCCACATGTGTTTGTAAAGTTCATTAATCGATTTTAGGAGTATAGTTGGTTGTTGGAAGGAACATAATAATATAGACTTTCTTGATCAACAGATAATAACACAAATTAAATAAGATCTGTGAGTGCTCACTGGTAATTACATGTGGTGTATAGTATAAATCTTAGTTATAATATATATATAACATTTGCATGGAATATAAATTAGTTATATCCAGAGTGTTATAGATATAGCAAACCGAAATTAAAGTGTGGTTTGTTCTCTTAACACGAAGGATAAGTTATGGAAAGGAGAGTCCGAACATGGGCCTCTAAAGTTACGTTAATTTGAACACTAACATATCTTATATAACCTTTACAACAATTCCAACACACAGTAACACAGAAACACTTAGTCTGGGGTGATGGAGGAGAAGTAGGACCCGTGAGAGATCTGGTCGACGTAACACTCGTAAGTCCCTCCGTCTGTTGACACCAGAGGGGGACACCGTTCTCACACACAATACTAGAATGGACACTTCTAGGTCGCCTATACACACTCTCTCCTGGTCACTGCTCCCGGGATACTTTTTAAGGGGATTATGGCTAGCCCCTACAGAAGTATTCTCCTGAACTGGTGTACACGATCCGTTCCGCTCGAAAGCTAACATGAAAGTATTGTCAGTTTATTACCTAGCCTACCTTTCCTTGATTTCTCTCAGGTAGTATTACACTTTACAGATGGTGACCTGGCTGATGGATGTCGGAACATGAGGGGCATGAGAATTTTGGTTTCTGAATAAATTACTTTGTAGGCAATAATGGCCTTAAGATATAATATACATAGGGATACATGGGAAATTGTATTCTTTATTTCTTAATATTAAACTCAGATTTTTAGACAGCTTGTTTGAGGGGATAATAGTTATGTTATCGTTTTGCTGACTTTTGTCTATTTACGATACTTTATAAAAGGTTTTTGTTACCAGTGGTTCATCTTCTTTTGTTGTTTGCTGTTATCGTCGCTGTAGAGGTGGTTATTCTGGTCGAAACAATCATTCATAAACACTGGTGGTTGATGGAGTATTTGCATAAAATATTTCTCATCATAATTCAGATCCAGTTCTAGTTGTGGGCGCTCGCCTGTCTAGGGGAGTGGCCGTGTTGGGCGCCCGGTCGTACAGGTTTGTCATTAGGGAGCAGCGTGTATCCTGTGAGTACAGGTAGTGGGCTTTGTTGTGGTATGGGGCACTGTGATATTTCTTTCTCTGCTAGGGCCTTTTTCTTGACTCTTCTCCTTTCCCTGGTCGTCGCTATTCTGGATTTTGGCAATGGTAGTACTTCATGATGTGGGGGAAGGTATGGTGGTGGATCTGATCTTGCTCCTTCCAACCCCGTCATTTCAAAATGTAATGTCCCAATGAAACAGTTTACAATAGGCTTTCATAAAGCAATACAGAAAATTATGAAGCTAAGCTTCTGGGAGAGTAACCACAAGGCATGTCACCTTGCAGGACTATTGATGTTTAATAATATTATAAATTGGCAGAGAATCAGATTTAGTTATATACTAATCATTAATCTCTGCAAATGTTTAAGAAAATGCCTGGTAATTGTGTCCGAGGATCTATTCCTGGCTAGCGAAGCCAAGTCTGTACTACTTTCAGAGTATTACATTGAAAGCATGATGGAAAATTACATAGATGCCATTAAGTCACGAATATTGTATATTCAAAATAATGAACCCACCTTGTGGTATGATTTAATATTATCTACTGTATATACCGTATGTAAAAGGTTACCATGTAACATTAAATATTATCTACTGAATATACCGTATGTAAAAGGTTACCATGTAACATTAAATATTATCTACTGTATATACCGTATGTAAAAGGTTGCCATGTAACATTTAATATTATCTACTGTATATACCGTATGTAAAAGGTTACCATGTAACATTAAATATTATCTACTGTATATACCGTATGTAAAAGGTTGCCATGTAACATTTAATATTATCTACTGTATATACCGTATGTAAAAGGTTACCATGTAACATTTAATATTATCTACTGTATATACCGTATGTAAAAGGTTACCATGTAACATTAAATATTATCTACTGTATATACCGTATGTAAAAGGTTGCCATGTAACATTTAATATTATCTACTGTATATACCGTATGTAAAAGGTTACCATGTAACATTAAATATTATCTACTGTATATACCGTATGTAAAAGGTTGCCATGTAACATTTAATATTATCTACTGTATATACCGTATGTAAAAGGTTACCATGTAACATTTAATATTATCTACTGTATATACCGTATGTAAAAGGTTACCATGTAACATTTTATGAAATAAATAATTAACTAACTAAGTAATTAACTATATCTATATATCTACTTCACTACCTACCTATCTACATATCTATCTATATATCTCTCTCTCACTATCTCTCTTGCAGACCGACACATGAACTAAGGGCCTCTGAACTTAAACTAACTTTGCACTTCCTTCCCCCGTTCCACTTTCTTTCTCTCTCTCTCTCTCTCTCTCTCTCTCTCTCTCTCTCTCTCTCTCTCTCTCTCTCTCTCTCAAATGTCAGATATTGCAAATAGGTTCCAAAACAATAAATATGAATACTACATGAATGAAGAGAAGATAAATAATGAAACACAAATATTAGACCTGGGAGTGCTAATAAACGAAATCTGAAAATCTGCCAATCAATGCACAGCGGATGGAAACAAAGCAAACAGGGCACTAGGTTTCATCAGAAGAAACTTTCACTATCACAGCAAAGACATAGTTTTGCCCTTATACAAAAGTATGGTGAGACCGCACCACCAATACGCTGTGCAGTTTTGGTCACCCCACCTCATAAAGGATGTTAACAAATTGGAATCTGTGCAAAAGCGAGCCCCACTAAACTAATCCCTTCATTATGATATCAATCCTATGACGAAAGACTAAATGAACTTGATCTGTTTTCACTTAAGAAACGAAGGATGAGAGGTCAATTGATAAAATGTTTTAAAATTCTAGAAGGATTCAGTAGCATTAACCCAGATAAGTTATTAAGAAAAGCCGAAGACACATCTACATGATAAAACAATATATTGCTACTAGGTAGGAGAGCGAATCTATATACAACAAACAAAATTCTTCACTCACAGTATAATTGATGAGTGGAACCAACTCCCAAATATAGTTATTGACAGCTCTTCTATAGATACATTTAAGACAATTCTAGACCCATACCACAGAGCAATTGGTATGGAGTAGGCAGTGATTATCACCGTTATTATTTATTCTCAGCTAAATAGAGCGTAAGACAAAACAAAGTAAATAAACAAATACAGAATAATAAATGATAACAATAATCATTAAACATGTACATACTCTAAGGGTGACGGGTTGCACGAATCAAATTAACCCCAAAATGTACAAACTACTAAGGCGAAGGGTTGCATAAATATTCCTTTCTTTTTTTCCAATCTTTTCTGTAAATTTCTTCTGGGGGTTTCGAAGCCCAGCAAGATTAATCACTTCCAACTTTTTTCATGTACGGCCATTGCCTTGCCGGAGGGACCGTGGGACGGAGGGTGGGGAGAGAGTCTTCTTTTCTATCCTTTCCTTCAACTTTCCTTTTCTATCGGATAAGCCATCTTTACTAGAATTAAGTCCTGACCACCTCGTTTGGATGTAAGGTTTATGTGGCCAGTGTGTCTATGTAAATATATGTAACTTTCTCTCTCCCGTAAGGGGAGAGATAAAGATTTACAAATGTTTTGTAGCGAAATACCATTTCCTCGCTATCGCTTGCCAGAAAGAAAAAAAACGACACTTAAATGACACGAAAGCTCCTAAAATTGACATGAATGCGGTGAAAGGACTAATAATCGCCAAACTAATGGGGCAAAGATCTTAAGATCACAAAACGAATGGGACTAAGCATGAGGGAGAAGGGGGTCTGGTAAAAAATATACCCGCAATATTACAGTGTTTGTAAAAGACTTCCACATAGCCTTCCTAACCTGAATAAAATCACTTAATAATAGCCAGTAAACAGAAAGGAAGTGCGTAATCGGATCTTCTATGGGTTAACCCTTTCAAGATGCAATTATGCACTTGTTTTCGGTCTTCTGGATATTACTAGCAGATTATATTCAGTTTAGATAGGGTAAATGGAAGTCAGAGGCGCAAATGACAGTCTTTACCTTTAATATTTCCACAGATCCTTCCTAAGCTACATACAATCCTCTAAAGATACCCAGAATAAACTGTTAAAACGCGTCATATTCATCAGAGGGTAAAATTTAAGAGAATGATGAATAAAATAGAAGGCTTGGAGTTCAGAGCTTTAATTGCAACAGTAATTTAATTAGTATTGTTTTCTTATCAACGGAGAATAGCAATTTCTGGTTTGTAACGAGAGAGAGACAGAGAGAGAGAGAGAGAGAGAACGGTCTTCATTAAGCTTCAGTGCCACCTGGTTCCTAGTATCATGGAGGGAAAGGGGGTGAAGGGGGGGGGGAGAGGAGAGAGAGAACTATGGAGGAAGAGGATTGTGGTTGGCAAGGAGAGAGGAGGAAGGGAGGAATGAATAGAACGGAGGGAGGCAGGGAAAAATAGGAAGGAGAGAGAGAGGGAGGATGGGAGGGAGAGACTGAGGGGGGATTGTGGTTAGCAAGGAGGGAGGAAAAAGGGAGGAATGGGGAGAGCGAGGGAGGGAGAAAATGTGGGGGGGGGGGTTGAAGGTGGGAGGAAGAAGGAAGATAATGTGTAGTCATATATTGTATAAGTATATACAATGTGTAGGGATGTAATGGAGTTCAGGATAATTGCTTCAAATTGCTTTACCGTTTGTAGATATATATATATATATATTATATGAAGCAGGAAGGTATATATATATATATGTATAATGTATATATATATATATATATATTATACACAGTATATAATTATATATGAAGCAGGAAGGTAGTATGTAATACACTATAATGTTTGATACAGGGCTGGGTTATGTAGTTAATGTACAGTCGCCCTCATAAAACTGGCACACCATTAACCTCTTCAGCACCATGACGTACTTTTTTATCTTATTCTGGTTACCATTATACTCTTTTCTTTAGCTTATAATCTACCTCTAGGACTCAAAGGGGTAAATATGATCTCAATAAACCTCTAAACAACATAGGTTCTTCTTAAACTGCATTAAATCGTCTAACTTTAGCCAGAATGTAAGGTAAAAGGCGGTCATCGTGCTGAAGGGGTTAAGTGGGAGGTAGTTGCTGTTGCTCCATCATATTTAATCCCATTAGCGTTGAGATTTTATGGCATTCGTTCCAATAGTTTGGCGATTTTAAGGCCTTTCGCAACATGTCTTGTCAATATAAAAACCTTTCGTGCAATTTACGTGTCGATTTTTTTCCTCCCAAGCATGTATTTCTAGGAGGAACCGACCTTCGGCCAGAATATTTGTATTCTAAAAATGTACAAATTTATCTTGAAGGGGGGTCTAAAGGGGAGGTGTGGCGGAGTGGTCTTGCCACTCGACTGGTAATCCAATGGACCCGTGTTCGAATCCCAATATGTCAATGGGAAGATATTATTGGGATGGAATTTGTGCTGTACCTAGTATCAGTGCATTACCACAGCACACCGAAATGCCAAAAAAATACCCTCATTGTTCCATGATTAAAATAGCATTGTATGAATATTCCCATATTCAAAAATATGCTACAGGGGGGCAATGCCTAGTGAGTTAAATGTTCAATAGGTGGCGTTCTGAGAGTGAGGGTCCGAGCCTGGGGGTTGATACTGTGAAGCGCAGAGGCGAGGCGGCTTCAGAGATGGAGTTGCTTCGAGCCATGAAGCCTCGCATGTCTCACTCCCTAGACTAAAGCAAAACCTCACGGGCCTCACCGTGTTCAGCGGTAGAGTGTAAATGCTATCAGCCTATGCCCGAGAGGGTATTGTAGTTGAAATATATATATATATATATATATATATATATTTATTTTTTATTTTTTTTAGGCTGGTGTAGATCTAGTGAGGTTACTATGAAACATACAACAAATAGATAAATAGACCAACAACTTACCACTACCCCCTTAAGAACTTTCACTTTACTCTACGTACAATCATACAGTTATACAGTCATACAGTTATAGTCATACAGTTATACAGTCATACAGTTATGGTCGTACAGTTATACAGTCATACAGTTATATTCATACAGTTATACAGTTATGCGGTCATACAGTTATACAGTCCTACAGTTATAGTCATACAGTTGTGCAGTCATACAGTTATGGTCGTACAGTTATACAGTCATACAGTTATAGTCATACAGTTATGCAGTTATACAGTCATACAGTTATGCGGTCATACAGTTGTACAGTCATACAGTTATAGTCATACAGTTATACAGTCATACAGTTATGGTCGTACAGTTATACAGTCATACAGTTACAGTCATACAGTTATGCAGTTATACAGTCATACAGTTATGCGGTCATACAGTTATACAGTCCTACAGTTATAGTCATACAGTTGTGCAGTCATACAGCTATAGCCATACAATTATGCGGTCATACAGTTATACAGTCATACTGTTATAGTCATACAGTTATATAGTCCTACAGTTATAGTCATACAGTCATACAGTCATACAGCTATAGCCATACAGTTATGCGGTCATACAGTAATACAGTCATACAGTTATAGTCATACAGTTATACAGTCATGCATACCGGAGACGTATTGTTCATATTATTGTAGTCATACTTACAGTAGACGTTTTTGTGCAGTTTAAGAAGGGTCTTTGGTAGAAACAAGGGTTAAGTGAGATAGTTCAAAGGAGTACAAAGGAAATCAAGCAACAAAAGTATAGTGACCCCTCTAGGCTGCTTGTCCTCCAAAACACTGAGGATCAAGTGTCCTAATAGTGGTTTAGAGTGGGTAAGGGAAAATTGGAATGGGAACTATTGCCCAGGAGAATGTCCGTGGCAGGATTAGGATGTTAGTAGTGGACAGATGGGTTAGTACCGTAACATAACACGTTTATACGTGATCTTTCATATATCTGGGAACAAAAAAGAGTAACGTCTTAGTAATATATATATATGCAATAATCCTTGATGAATCTGAGGGGGGAATAAAATATAGTTATTCATTTACAGATGCAGTCAGTCGCGGGATTGAGGCAAGATATTTGTCTAGGTCAAGTTTAAAAGAATCAACGGTGCTGCAGTCTATAACGTCTCGGGGAAGCCCATTCCACAAGTTGACAACTCGATTGAAGAAGAAATTCTTAGATTCGTGTGAGTTAATAGATTTACCAATAGTTTTGATACCCGTTTCCCCCCGTGTAATTAGATTGGTCGATAGTGAAGTACTTACTACTGTTCATATTGTCGATGCCTTTGATGATTTTCAACACTTGAATTAAGTCGCCTCTTAATCTTCGCTGGGTTAAAGGAAATAGTTTTAATTCTCTAAGACGCTCCCTGTATGGTTTGTTCTTTAGGCTAGGTATAATTTTGGTAACTCTACGTTGAACTCGTTCTAGCTTGTCTATATAATTTTGGTAATAAGGGCACCAGGATTGAACGCAGTATTCCAGAAGAGGGCGGAATAAGGAATTGTAAAGAGTTAGGATAACTTCTTTGGATTTATGATCAAATGACCTGCCTAAATAGATAATTATTTTGTTTGCTTTTTTAACAACTTCCGAACATTGTTGACTCAGTTTTAGGTTACTCGATATTGTTACTCCCAAATCAGTTTCTTTGTTTACACTCTTAAGTTGAGTGCCATTCATCGAATAGTTTGCTTTCTCATTTCGGTTTCCGATAGGTTGTACTTCACATTTATCCGCATTGAAACTCATTTGCCAAATTTGGGCCCAACATGACAACTTATCTAGATTGTGTTGCATATCGTCAACTTGTTCTTTTGAGAGAACGCTATTTGCAAATTTGTTATCGTCAGCAAACTTTGAGATTGTACAGATGAAACCCTCATCTATGTCGTTGATGTAAATTAGAAAGAAAATTGGCCCTAGTACCGATCCCTGGGGTACCCCGCTACTTTCACTGGTCCATTTAGATGGACCAATGTTAATTGTTGGAGGCCCTTTTGAAACTGAATAACATCGTCTAATAGTAGCCGGAACAAAGTTAAAAGTACTGCACTGGTACTGAACGGGTTCATATAACAAACTATTTCTCCTCAACACCACTGAACGTTCCTTAACCCCTTCAGTACCGGTCACGTCTTTATGTTTTGATTTCACCTGCATTTAGACGATGTTATGAAGCTTAAGAAGGATATACAGTTGCTAAAAAACCTAAATGAGATAATCTGTAGCCTTTAAATGGATAGACGTCCTTCTTAATGTGATTAAAACCGTTTCATACTAGGCTACACCAGTCAGCCAATATCTGCGTATTTCAGAATTTTTGTTTTTGTGACCTAGCTGCGTCTGTCGGCCTATTCCTGCATTCACACCCGGTCGCCTATTCTGAACCCTTGTAGCCTATTCCTGTGGTTTACGGAATTATCATTTTCTGTTTTTGACTAGGCTATTCCCTGGTGGACTTTTGCCACGCATTCCATTATATATTGTCTTTGACTAGGCTAGTACCCCTGGTAGCCTATTTTTTTTTTTCCAGAATCTTTGTTTTAGACTTAGCTAGCATCCCTGGTAGCTTATTTACAAGCACTTCAAAATTTTTGTTTTGCCTTGACCGTCACTGTGAAGTCCACAGCAATATGCCCAATCTATGTGACTGTGGGCCATGCAACGAATGCTTCAGTAAGACAAACTTCGGGAACGAAAGCGCGACGAACTGCAGGTTCTGTGTCTAACGGGCAGAACAAGAGGAGAAGCTAGGAAAGGCTCTTCAATTAATTGATGTGTTAACTCGCAGAGTTAACCCTTGTCTATCGGGGCCCGACTTAAGTCGGTCTAGAGAAGAAAGGACTATGTAGCGGGGACCGACTTAAGGCGGTGTGCAATTCTGAGCAATATTTGGCTCTGAGAGAGAGACGAGCTGTGGGAGGAGCGTAGGTCAGCTCTGACCGTTCGGCACGGCTCCCGCGCCAGCACTGGGCCCGCCTCCACACACACCCACACTCACTGCCTCGCTACACAGGGAATTATGTAAGGAAATTACCGTATTTTAGCGATTTTGCTCTTCGGTTGCACGATCGTTGCAAGAGAACGCGTTGTCGTAGAAGGATGGTTCTGGTGTCATTGGAAAGCTCAATTATTGCCCTTTCAGGGATACATAATTGTATTACGATCTGGCTCTTGTGTATGCATGAAAAAGAGCACGGAAACAAGGTCGTTTAGGGTAAAACCACTCGCTTGGCGGGTAGCAGAGTTACTGACGGGCCCGCTCGTAAGGCGTTAATACCCTTGAAGAGTTCCTGAGCGCAAACGTCGGAGATGAAGCCTCCCTGCCAGCATCAAGACACAGGGATTCAGAATTGCCAAGGTCGGATGTAACGCCACCTCGGACCTCAACCAACACCCATACCTCTGACAATACCCCATCCCTCGTTCCTGATGAAGATAATTTTCAGCTCGCAAGAAATAGTGTACGCCCAGGTACTGCTACCAAGAAGGTCATCCCTATTACAATGTGTCAAAAACGTTTCCAAATTCTCACTACCGATGAAGAAGAAGAAACGGAGGAAGTACGGCTTATGGGGGACTCCATGGTACGCGGCCAGCTCAAGGAGTTCTGCGCATGGTTACCCAGGACCAGAAAGCGATTATGTATCCCTGGTGGCGGTGTGGACGACTTTGCTGCTGCTGTGGACATACATGTAGGATCAAATGATGTCCAGCACAGACGATCAGAGGAACTCTTGAACAAATACAAGCAGCTTATCAAGACGTACAAGGAAAAATCTAACAGGATCGTTATCTCAGGCATCATTTCCCAGTTTAACGCAAAAAATCTCTTCTGGTCCACAGCCACGAATATAAATCGTCAACTCGCCAACAACTGCTGGGAAGAGAACATCGGCTTCATCAACACTTGGGATAATTTCTACCACAATCCACATTTGTTCTCAGGAGACGGTGTCCACCTAAGGCCGGTAGGAGCTGCCCAGTTTGGCCATCTGCTTTTGATGTCGTAAAGAACCTTCATTAAAAAAACGGGGCCAACAGTTATGGGAGGACAACTTAAACCTCAAGAAATACAAATCCAAGACAAGAAAAATCATCAAATACATGTGGCGAGCATCAATTGATATCAAGAACCACATATATAAAGGTCTTCTACGTGAATGCTCGAAGTATACGCAATACATTTTCAGAACTAGAGGAACTTGTGTTTACAAAAAATGTTGATGTAATCTGCATAACAGAATCTTGGCTAAATACGGAAGACAAAGACTTTTTAACAGAGTTTTCACTTCCCAGCTATATAAAGTTTGAGAAAAGCAGAGTAAATAAAAATGAAGGCGGCGTTATATTTTTCATCAAAGAAAGTCTTAGCCCAGTTCTCTTGTCAAAACCTCAAATAGTAAATATCGATTCATCTTATGTGCTAATAAAAAACAATAGTGGAACAAAAATAATCCTAGCATTAATATACAGGCCCCCAGCCTAACCAGTGCAAACCGACCAAGATATTTACGAGCAAATTGCAGAAATAAGTAACATATACGAAACTATAATTTTTGGCGACTTTAATTTACCAGTGACCAAGTGGAGCGACACTATTACTTCACATTCCGGACACGATCTGTATGCCATCCTACAAGAAAGCTCCCTTTATCAATTTGTTCAATCTCCAACCCGCGATAATAATGTTCTTGACCTTGTATTTGCAACAGAAGAAGACTTGATCGATAATTTGACTGTTGGTGATGAATTCTGCAATAGTGACCACCATACGATCACTTTCAGTATAAATTTTAACAACAATAAACTCAATACCAGCAATGAGAAAGTTCCAAATTTCAAGTGAGCATATTTTCATAAACTCGAACAAAATTTAAAGAATCCAATGGGAGTTTTCTAAACAATAATAAGATAAACAAATCATGGAAAATTTCACAAAAGTTTACACTAACGCAGTACGTGAGTGCATATCATAAAAACACAGAAGATTTGCACATAATAACAAACCTAAATGGTGGAATAGAGAAATAACTGAATGTCTACTCGCTAAAAAGAATGCTCACGAGAGATTACAAGCCTCCGATAATGATGAAAATAGACAGGCCTTCAGAGATCTATGACGTAAATCCAAAAGGTTAATTAAACAAAGTAAAAACACTTTCGAGTTACATGTTGCGAATCAAAGCAAGATTAACCCAAAAGAATACTTACATCAGGAATAAGAAAGTGGTAACTTCGACAATTGGACCCTTGGTAGATGAAAATGGAGATTTTACCAATGAAGATGCCAACATGAGTAATACTCTCAACAACTTCTTTGCATCAGTCTTTACAACAGAAGACCTCAGCAGCATCCCTACAGTACTGCCAGTACAGACAAATAATTTGGAAGTTCTTAAAAATATCAGCATTACTGAGGCAGAGGTACTAGATGTTTAGATAACCTCGATGAAAGCAAATCACTTGGACCTGATATGATTTCTCCTAGAGTTCTTAACCCTTAAACAGCGGCTCACCACTTAAGTCGTATTTAATAAAGCTGGACTATGTGGCGGCGCTCGACATAGGTCGAGTGGCAATTTCAGCACGTAATGTGGCTGAGAGAGAGACACAAGTGGTGGCAGGAGACTAGCGAGCGTATGACTGCTCCAGACCACCGCGGCGAACCTACTGACACGAATCTCAGCTCCCTCCTCCCTCTCTCACTCGCTACATACTCAATTATATGGGGAAAGTACCGAATTACCTGCTTTTTGCACTCGCGTTGCACGGTTATTGCAAGAAAACTATCCATCATACAAGGATCGTTATGGTGTCATTCGAAAGCTCTGTTCATGCCCTTTCAGGGATAGATACTTGTTTTACGTTCTGGGTCTTATTTAGGCATGAAAATGATCACATAAACAGCCCTATTTTGGCTAAAAACACCCCGCTGGGCGGTACACATAAATAAACCGCATAGGCCGCTAAAGAATGGTTAAAGAAGCTAAATGCGAGCTCTCCAAAGCCCTGACACTGATCTTCAACAAATCCTTGTAATCCGGCGAAATACCTGATGAGTGGAAGCTTGCGAATGTAACACCAATTTAAAAAAAAGTTAGGAAATATTTGCCTAGCAATTATCGTCCAATCAGCTTGGCCTCAGTAGTATGCAAAATACTAGAAACACTAATAAGAAACAGACTTGTTAACCCTTATTTAGCGGCGAGCAACATAAGTCGAGTTAAATAAAGCTGGACTATGTGGCTGCGCTCGACATAACTCGAGTGGCAATTTCAGCACGTAATGTGGCTGAGAGAGAGAGACAAGTGGTGGCAGGAGACTAGCGAGCGTATGACTGCTCCAGACCACCGCGGCGAACCTACTGACACAAATCTCAGCTCCCTCCTCCCTCTCTCACTCGCTACATACTCAATTATGTACTGAAAGTACCGAATTACCTGCTTTTTGCACTCGCGTTGCACGGTTATTGCAAGAAAACTATCCATCATACAAGGATCGTTATGGTGTCATTCGAAAGCTCTGTTTATGCCCTTTCAGGGATAGGTACTTGTTTTACGTTCTGGGTCTTATTTAGGCATGAAAATGATCACGTAAACAGCCCTATTTTGGCTAAAAACACCCCGCTGTGCGGTACACATAAATAAACCGCATAGGCCGCTCGTAAGGTGTTAATCACTTGGAGGAAAATAATATACTAAAAGACACACAACATGGTTTTCGCAAAAAACGTTCCCGATTAACAAACCTTTTAGACTTCTTTCATGACATCCTAAATCTATATGATGAAATTAAAGCTGTAGATATTATATACTTAAATTTCTAGAAAGCCTATGATAAAGTTCCACACAGACGGTTAGTGACGAAGCTAAAAGCACATGGAATACAAAGTGGCGTTCTACAGTGGATAGAAAATTGGCTTAGTGAAAGGAAACAAAGAGTAGTTATTAATGGGGAAGCATCAACGTGGACCAATGTAACTAGTGGTGTACCTCAAGGATCAGTGCTGGGGCCAATCCTTTTCCAAATTTACATTAACAACATAGATGAGGGTGTCACCTGTACAATCTCAAAGTTTGCAGACGACACAAAAATCGCAAATACGTACTGACAAATGAACATGTCGAAGATATGCAAAATAATCTAAACAAAATTTCACAATGGGCAAAAATCTGGCAAATGTGCTTCAATATAGATAAGTGTAAAGTACTTCATATTGGATACCGCAATGAAAAAGCAGACTACCCGATGAATGGCACCCAGCTAAAGAGTATAGACAGAGAAACCGATTTAGGAGTAACAATATCCAGTAACTTTAAAAAAAAAACATTGTGCTGAAGTTGTTAAGAAGGCAAACAAAATTATAGGTTTCATAGGTAGATCATTTGAACATAAATCAAGACATTATTCTCACCCTTTACAATTCATTAGTCCGCCCACTTTTGGAATACTGCGTTCAGTTCTGGTGCCCTTACTATAAAAAAGATATATACAAATTGGAAAAAGTTCAACGTAGAGTTACGAAGATGATACCCTGTCTTCGGAGCAAACCATACGAGGAACATCTTAAAGAACTAAATTTATATCCATTAACCAAGTGCAGATTGGGAGGTGACCTTATTCAAGTTTTCAAGATCATTAAAGGCATCGACAACATGAACTGTAACAAATATTTTATGATTGACCGATCAAACTACATGTGGGGAAATGGCTGCAAAATCATTGGTAAATTATTTAACTCTAACAAATCCAAGAATTTCTTCTTCAATCGAGTTATCAACTTGTGGAATGGGCTTCCCTGAGATATCATCGTTGATTCCTTCAAAGTTCGCCTAGACAAGAGCCTTGCCCTGAACCGAAGGTTGACTGCAATTGTAATTGAAGAAATATTTATTTGTAGTAATGTTTGTTCAATAACCTAATAAATCTTAATATAATTTCCCCTGCAATGAAATAAGCCCCAGGGCAGCACTTCCTTCTCACATCTTTCCCACATTCTCTCTGAAATACTGTTGCAACACTTGAAACAGCAGTGTTTTTAAGTGCAAGTAACCTCGAGGGGTCGCATGACCTGTTGTTGCTCTTTTTCCTTTGTACTCCGTTGTAATCAGCTTTTCCCTCTTTCTCTCTTCCTTCCCTTTCCCACTTTCTTTCATTCTCTTTTCCTTCTCCCACATCTCTCTCTCTCTCTCTTTTTCAACTTAGCTTAATCACCGAATACATTAGATTATTGACAAGACAATGCTCTGTGTGTGTGTAAGGGTGAGGGGGGGGGGGAAGTGTGTGTGTGTGAGCGAGTGTGTGTATATGTGTGTCTGGAGGGGTGAGGGGGGGGGGGTGGAGGGGCAGGTGAATGTGTGTGTGTGTGTGTGGAGGGGTGAGGGAGGGGGGGGGGTGAATGTGTGTGTGGAGTAGTGAGGGGGTGGGGGGGAGGTGAATGTGTGTGTGTGTGTGTGTGGAGGGGGGGGGGGGGGGGGAATGTGTGTGTGTGAGCGTGTGTGATACATACATACATACACACAGACACAGATACACACATACAGACATCAAGGTGAGGTTTAGGTTTTATTTAATTTCGGTTTTATTGTATTTTTGTATTAGTTTGCTTCCTAGACCTCCATCAAGCTTATAAAAGTACCTTTAAACCCCCTTGCTATCGCTCGCCAGGTAAAAATCGAAACTTATATGGCACAAATGGTCTTAAAATTGACAAACAAATTTTGGCTAACGTCTTAATATCACAATACAAATGGGGCTAAACATGAGGGAAAAGGGTGTCCAGAAAAATATATACGCACACACACATACACATACACACACAGATCCACAAACATTCTGTGTGCACTTCTCTCTCTCTCTCTCTCTCTCTCTCTAATCTAATCGGTACTAGGACCAATTCTCTTTCTAATTTACATCAACGACATAGATGAGGGTCTCACCTGTACAATCTCAAAATTTGCTGACGATACAAAAATTGCAAATAGCGTACTCTCAAAAGAACAAGTTGACGATATGCAACACAATCTAGATAAATTGTCATATTGGGCCCAAATTTGGCAAATGAGTTTCAATGCGGACAAATGTAAAGTACTACATATCGGATACCTAAATGAGAAAGCAAACTATTCGATGAATGGCACTCAGTTTAAGAGTGTAAACAGAGAAACCGATCTAGGAGTAACAATATCGAGTAACCTAAAACCGAGTCAACAATGTTCAGAAGTTGTTAAGAAGGCAAACAAAATAATTGGCTTTATAGGCAGGTCATTTGAGCATAAATCCAAAGAAGTTATCCTAACCCTTTACAATTCCTTAGTCCGCCCTCTTCTGGAATACTGCGTTCAATCCTGGTGCCCTTATTACCAAAAAGATATAAACAAGCTAGAACGAGTTCAACGTAGAGTTTCCAAAATGATACCTAGCCTAAAGAACAAACCATACGAAGAGCGTCTTAGAGAATTAAATCTATTTCCTTTAACCCAGCGCAGATTAAGAGGTGACTTAATTCAAGTGTTGAAAATCATCAAAGGCATCGACAATATGAACTGTAGTAAGTACTTCACTATCGACCAATCTAATTACACACGGGGAAACGGTTGCAAAATTATTGGTAAATCTTTTAACTCACACGAATCTAAGAATTTCTTCTTCAATCGAGTTGTCAAGTTGTGGAATGGGCTTCCCCGAGACGTTATAGACTGCAGCACCGTTGATTCATTTAAACTCCGCTTAGACAAATATCTCGCATCAAACCCGCAACTGACTGCGTTTATAGATGAATAACTTTATTTTATCCCCCCCTCAGGTACTAACCCATCTGTCCCCTACTGACTTCCTAATCCTGCCACGGACATTAGTTCCAGGGCAGTAGTTCCCTTTCCAATGTTCCCTTACCCACTCTAAACCACTGTTTGGACACTTGATCCTCAGTGTTTTGGAGAACAAGCAGCCTAGAAGGGTCACTATACCTTTTGTTGCTTGATTTCCTTTGTACTCTCTCTCTCTCACCCAAGAATTCTGAAAAAAACGTGAGAGAAGAAATAGCTCAGTTCTTAACTAACATATTAAATTTGTAGCTCAACCACGAAACCGTACTTATTGATAGGGAAACTGCAAATATTACATCAATATTTAAAAAGGGATATAAAGCCCAAGCAAGTAATTATAGACCAATCAGTTTAACGTTCATCATAGGAAACATTCTGAGAACAATTCTAAGAGACAAGATAGTAGATTATCTGGAATCAAACAAGTTAATCAGAGATAGCCAACATGGCTTTAGATCCAGTAAGTCATGCCTCACAAATTTGATAGGATTATATAATAAATTATTTACATAGCAAAACTATACTAAATCATTAGACATAATTTACTTAGATTTCCAAAAGGCGTTCGATAAGGTACCTCTTAGAAAATTATTAAATACATTGGAAATGTTGGGCATAGGAAAAATTCATGCATGGATAAGAAGCTGGCTGACATACAGAAGGCAGAGAGTTGTGATAAATGGATTAGTATCTGAGTGGGAGCCAGTTTATTGTGGAGTGCCTCAGGGATCGGTCCAGGGGCCAGTTTTGTTTATAATCTATATAAATGACATCGATGTTGAATTAAATAATACCATCTCAAAATTCGCTGATGAGACATAGATAGGAAATTCAGTATTAACCGAAAAAGACAGAAATAAACTGCATTCTGATTTAAATAAAATAGTAGAGTGGTCTGAAAAATGGCAGATACCATTCAATGTTGACAAATGCCAGGTCTTGCAAATAGGAAATAAAACAAAAAATATATGAAAGCAAGATGAAAGGCCAGCCAATCAAAGCAAGTGCATTAGTTAACTCCCAAAAAGCGGGCATGCTTGCTTACATGAACGTATTGCTGGTCGGATGTATTTACCGAAAACGAGCTTCATTCCATGTTCTTTTTCATGCATAAGGAAGAGCCAGACTGTAATACAATTATATATCCGTGAAAGGGTGATAAAAGAGCTTTCCAATGACACCTAAATCATCCTTGTACAATCACAGGTAATCTTGCAACAATCGTGTAACCGGAGGTGAAAATACCTTAAAATAAGGTATTTTTTGTGTTTGTTTCCTTGTTGTGCGAGGTACGGAGGTGGGGATGAGACATAGTACGTGTCAGTGACAGCCCCAAGGTGGTGGCGAGTGGTCTGAGGCAAGCTATCGTCTCCCCAATTCGCAGTCTCTCTCTCATAGCTCATAACGTCCTCAAAATGGCACCCGTCATATGATGGGCACCGCAGGGGTGGCCAATATTTTCTCTCCCGTCATATGATGTTCACCGTCGGTTGAGGGTTAAAGACCTCTTATATCTGCAAAGCTAAAGACCTCAGATCAATGTGCAGCAGCTGCGAACAAGGCCAATCGAGCATTGGGATACATTAACCCTTCAACCCCGGGTGGTACACGTGTGTACCATTATATTTTGTCCCCAGGAACCCGGGTGGTACAACATTGTACCATTGCTTGAAAGCCTGTGAGCTTCGTGTGCGAGGCGTTGGTCCGACGCATGTAAACAACAGCCGGCTGGACCGACGCCCCGCATCTCCGGCCACAGGAAGGAGAGCGTCGCTTGTTCGTGTGTGCCTGTATGTTGTTGTTAAGTATCGAAAAGTAGTGTAAAGTGGCTGTTTTGGCCATAAAGTTATCTCCAATGAAATCATCATCACAAATCAAGCACTTGACTTAGAGAGCTCTACTTAATGCCATTCTACAGGTAAATAACACAGCTACGCTTGAGGATGCGCGGGAATGCGGGAAGCAGTCAGCATAACAATGATACGGTAGCCTAGCCTAGACGTTTTTCGGCCAAAACACCCGGATTTCGGGGAATATTTATGTAATGCGTAGCCGGGGCGGGAGGGTTTAAGAGAAATTTTACTTATAAAAATGAGAACATTATAGTACCGTTATTTAAAAGCATAGTGAGACCTCATCTTGAATATGTCGTGCAATGTTGGTCTCCTTATCTGAGTAAGGACATTGAGAAACTCAAGTCAGTGCAGCGTAGAGCGACAAAGTTGATTCCTTCACTAAGAAAAAAATCTTATCATGAAAGACTAAACAAAATTAAATTTGTTTTCACTTAAGAAAAGAAGATTGCGAGGTCAATTAATTGAGTGTTTCAAGATACTTAACGCCTTACGAGCGGGCCCGTCAGTAACTTCTACTACCCGCCAAGCGGGTGGTTTTATCCTAAACGACCTTGTTTCCGTGCTCTTTTTCATGCATAAACAAGAGCCAGAGCATAATACAATTATGTATCCCTGAAAGGGCGATAATTGAGCTTTTCAATGACACCAGAACCATCCTTCTACGACCACGCGTTCTCTTGCATCGATCGTGCAAGACGAGTGCAAAATCCCTAAAATACGGTAATTTCCTTACATAATTCCCTGTGTAGCGAGGCAGTGAGTGTGGGTGTGTGTGAAGTAGGGCCCAGTGCTGGCGCGAGAGCCGTGCCGAACAGTCAGAGCCGGCCTACGCTCCTCCCACCGCTGGACTCTCTCTCAGAGCCAAATATTGCTCAGAATTGCACACCGCCTTAAGGGGACCGACAGGTTATTTACTAACTTCCAAGCCTTACTCCAATGTAAATGCAATTTGGCACAGGTGTATGTGGCCATAAAACTAGGTCAAATTTTTTTTTGTTTTTTTACTTTTTTCCTACAATTTAGGTAAAAAAAAGGTTGCAAACTATAGCACTACTACGACCCATTCTACTCATACAGAAATCCCTATAACACGTGCTGTATGTGATCAATCAACACAAAATAGGTGTGTCTGTAGTTGCTATAAAGAACATTTTATATATTTTGTGTATTTTTGGATTTAGGTGATTATGAATTAAGGTAAAATTATTTTGTAGAATTTTACGACTGTGACAACATGCTGCAACCAAACCCAGTTTGCTAGACTAAATTGGTTTTATAGGACTTGTAGTGTTTTTAATTACCTTTCCAATGGTATATACAACATTCCTATAGGTCCAATAAACATGTTATAGTAACATCCGAAAGTGCGACAATATAGGTTCTGAGAAAAACATGTGAAAGTCTAAGGAAATTAGGTGAAATTTTTGACTTTGTTTTATTTAGTTTTACAATATTTTACGCAGGAACATAGCAAAGTAGAAGATAAAGCGTATGGGAGGTTGTAGAGTAGCTTACGCTTTTTCCATTTATATAGGTATGCTCCTCGTACGACCAGTAGTTACTGAGCATGTTAATTTCAAAGTTCGCTATATAACGTTTTTAGAATTACAGGAAAAGTTTGGAAAACATAAAAAAAAGCAATTTCAAATGGGTTTTCACTAATAACATTTCACTGGATTATGAAGGGATGTTTACTCTTGTTGAGTAAACACCTATTGGTATTTTCAGGATTTCGAGTTTTTTAAGCCTAAATTAACCGGTCGGTCTCCTTAAGTCGGTCCCCGCCACATAGTCCTTTCTTCTCTAGCCCGACTTAAGGGGACCGACCGGTTAATTACAAACTTCAAGGTCTTACTTTCAATTTAAATGAAATTTGGTACAGGTGTACGTATATAACCATAAAAGTAGATAACAAAATATGTGTTGTTGTTTTTTTTTTGCTTTTTTCTTGCAATTTAGGTAAAAAAACTTCGAAAATCATAGCACTGCAAAACATGATAAACTCCTACAGAAATCCCCATAGCACATGTTTTATGTGATCAAACAACTCACAAAAGGTGTATCTGTAGTTTCTATAAAACACATTTTATATATTTTGTGTATTTGTTCGATTTAGGTGATTACGGATTCAGGCGAATATATTTATAGAAAATTACAACTTTGACGACATATTGTGAAAACAATTAAATTACTAGAGTAAATTGGCTTTATTGGCCTTTTAGTGTTTTTAATTACCTTTCCAATGGTATATACACCATTCCTATAGGTCCAATAACAACTGTAGAATAACATCCGATAGTGCGGCAATATAGGTTCTGAGAAAAACGGGTGAAAGTCTAAGGTAAACATTTTGACTTTTGTTTTTTAGATTTGCAATATTTTACGCAGGAACATGGCAAAGTAGAAGATAAAGCGTATGGGAGGTTGTAGAGTTGTTGTTGTTGTTCCCCAGGCTGTCTGGCCGAACAGCCCCAAGGTCTCGAGCAAGGCCAAGGCCATAAACGAGCGCCCCCACAAAATCCTCCCTGCTTACCACTTACAAAGCCCGGGTGACCGAAGCCACTCCAAGGCAGGGAGCTGAGGAAGGTGCGGAAACGCCCGGGAAACCAAAGCCCCACCCAAGGCCCTGTGCCCCTCAGTAATTATGAAGGGAAAGTTGAGGGGTAAGGGTTGTAGAGTAGCTTACGCTCTTTCAATTTATATAGGTATGCTCCTCGTACGACCAGTAGTTACTGAGCATGTTAATTTCAAAGTTCGCTATATAACGTTTTTAGAATTACAGGACAAATTTGGAAAACATAAAAAAAAACGATTTCCAATGGGTTTTCACTAATAACATTTCACTGGCTTATGAAGGGATGTTGACTCTTGTTGAGTAAACACCTATTGGTATTTTCAGTATTTCGAGTTTTTTAAGCCTAAATTAACCGGTCTGTCCCTTTAAGTCCACCCCCGCCAGACAAGGGTTAAGGGATTTGACAACATTGATGTAGATTCACTTTTCAAAATAGATAAAAGTTCATTAACTCGGGGAAATGGAATGAAATTAGAAATCAGGAGGCCGAATCTCGATGTCACGCATCACTTCTTCACTTACAGTGTGGTGATCGAGTGGAACAAATTGCCAAAGAAAGTGGTACAATGTAAGACAATTGACACACTCTAAAGAAGTCTAGACATTCATTTTGAGGAGGTGAGAAAAAAAAAAAAAAAAAAAAAAAAAGCATCAGTAGTGTATCTTACAGTATCTTACAGTATAAGTTCTGGAATACCCCTGTTTAGACCTGTGTATCCAGCTCAGGACCCGCACCAAAAGTGGTGACTGTGGCAGTAATTTGATCATACTGAAGTTTAGCTTTATAATTATAAAATAGATCTTGTCTACTCCATGACTTGTCTAAATTACACTCAAACGTTTGTAAGGATTCTGGCTCAATCACATACTGGGGCAGTACATTCCAATCATTTACCACTCTATTACAAAACGAATTTTTCCTTTTTTAAAGTCTTGACCTTCCCTTGAAAATCTTCTTTAAGTGCCCCCTCGTCCTTCTGTCCTCTTGAATCACAAAAACATCGATGCACACATCCTGATCGTACACTCCTGTCAGTATCAAATATGAAGCCCATACCTGATTAGCATACTCTAGATGTGGCCTAACCAGTGCTACATACAGCTATTTAAAAATGTCCTCATCCATCGATACAAATGTTCTCCTTATAAGCCCCACTATTGTATTAGCCTTGTTTATCTTTTTAGCCAAATGGTCTGAAAAGTTTAGTCTATTATCTATTACAACACCTATATCCTTCTCAGAGCTCACTTCTATCGTCTTTTCATACATACAGTAACCTTCATGTTGGAGGTTGCAATTTCCAATACTCTTATATTTACATTTCTTCAGATGAAAATAGAGTAACCACTTCTCGGACCATTCTTTCATAGAGTCAATGTCACCTTGAAGCAGGTACATGTCATCTTGGCTCATGATCCGTCTATACACTTTCGTATCATCCACATATAAGTATATTTTACTATTCTTTAAGACTTCAGGAAGATCATTAATATATAAAACAAACAATAATGGCCCAAATACAGACCCCTGAGAAACTCCACTTGTCACGTCTCTCCATTCCGACTTTGAACCATTTACCATTACACATTGCCTTCTGTTTATCTAGAGGGTTTCCATCCACTTCAAACACTTCCCCCCAAATTTTATAACTCTTAGCTTTTTCTAATAACCTTCCATGTGGCACCTTATCAAAGGCCTTCATAAAATCACAATATGTCACGTCCACTGCATCTCCCTCTTCTAGAATTTGTGTCCATTCATCCAAAACTGTTATGAGTTGAAGAACTGTTGACCGTCCTGGCAAAAATCCAAATTGTTTCTTACTAAAAAGTTGATTTAATTTCATATGTCCCATAATTTCTTCCCTAACTATAGTCTCCATCATTTTACATACTACACATGTGAGGTTTACCATTTTACATACTACACATGTGAGGCTTACCGGTCTGTAGTTCCCTGGGTCACATCGCTTTCCCTGCTTGAATATAGAAGTTATGTAAGCTATTTTCCAATCTATCAGTAGTTTTCCATTATTGAAAGAATTTTCAAATAATATGTTTAGTGGCTCCGCAATATGATCCCCTCCTTCAATAATAATTCTTGGGTGTAATTTGTCGGGTCCTGGTGACGTATTCCTGTTTATTTTCTTAACCCCTACTGTACCGAGGATACAGTAATAAAAGTCCCCCCCAGTCCCAAGCAATGTGGCCAAAATGGCAAGATAGAACAACCTTCCACCTCAATAGATGAAAGAAGACTGGCTCTCCCACCTTTCAGTGGGATTTATATAAGCTGATAAGTGTTGCTATATCGAGAGCAGTGCTCAAACGGTCGTGGTACCAGGTGCAGCCTGATACAGGCAGTTACAAGGAAAGTACATTACTGACGGCTCCTAGCCGTCGCTGGACTGGGGAGTGACTTATCTACTGATGGCTAGTAGCCATCGCTGGGATTGGACGGGTTAATGGTCTTCTTTATTTTTACTAGTGAAAACTCCATGACCTCCAATGCAGATACTTGCTTGCTTGGAAGACTGGGTGCCTCCCCAACCGGTTCCACAGTGAAAACTTCGCTAAAGTATTTTGCTAGTATCTCCGCCTATTCTTTATCTGTTTTTGTTTTTGTCGTGATATCTTCACCCACAAAGAGGTCTGAAATTCCTGATCTACTCGTTAACTTCTTTCGGACATACTTCCAAAACGTTTTATAATTTTCCTTGACATGCTTTACTACAACGTGTTTCTTATTCTTTATCCCTTTCCTTGTTTCATATTTACTTTATTATTTATTTGTCTATATTCCAGATCTACTTCTTGAAATTCTCTCTGGTTGGTATCGCTATACATTCTCATTTGTTTTAACACCTTACGAGCGGCCTATGCGGTTTATTATATGTACCGCACAGCGGGGTGTTTTTAGCCAAAATAGGGCTGTTTACGTGATCATTTTCATGCCTAAATAAGACCCAGAACGTAAAACAAGTACCTATCCCTGAAAGGGCATAAACAGAGCTTTCGAATGACACCATAACGATCCTTGTATGATGGATAGTTTTCTTGCAATAACCGTGCAACGCGAGTGCAAAAAGCAGGTAATTCGGTACTTTCGGTACATAATTGAGTATGTAGCGAGTGAGAGAGGGAGGAGGGAGCTGAGATTTGTGTCAGTAGGTTCGCCGCGGTGGTCTGGAGCAGTCATACGCTCGCTAGTCTCCTGCCACCACTTGTCTCTCTCTCTCAGCCACATTACGTGCTGAAATTGCCACTCGACCTATGTCGAGCGCCGCCACATAGTCCAGCTTTTTTTAACTCGACTTATGTTGCTCGCCGCTAATTAAGGGTTAATCTTGACCACAGGCGCTTCTTTCTTCTTATTAGTGCCCACAGTTTCCGGTTCATTGGCAGATCTTCATTAATCCTTCTCCTTAACCTTGACTTATCATTCAATTATTTGATTGGTACGCGTATATTTATCACTTCCTCAATTTTTCTTTTAAATATTGTCCACATTTCCTCAACATCTCCAACACCCAAATATTCCTTCTAGTCTAAATTTAGATAATGTCTCATAAGTTCATAGTCCACTCTCTCATACCTATTATAATAAAGATGAATGGAGATATAACACCAGTACTCTTCAATCCTTTATTGGCAATGGTTGAGTACAGGAGCGCCGAGACGCTTGTTGGCTATGTGTGACTGAGAGGGTGGGGCGGGGGGCTGGATAGGGGCGGGGCGTGGATAAGTACTCTTGAGACACTGGTATGGTGATTTCACAGCATGTACCCCCGGGTTGCATGGCCGTCTGGTCGAGTGCCGCGGATTCAAACCCCACACAGTAGTTGATAACATCTTGTAAGGTAGGTAGGGTGCGGTCTTTAGTTAAAACATCTTGCTGAAGGGACGAATCACTAATCCCGATAGTCACCTGGTCCCGTATGTGTTCGTCAGAGACATCAGTGTGGAAACAGGGGCAGGTAAAGCCCCAGTCCAAATTGGCCTCCGTAATACGTGTGACGTAGTCCCGGATCTGTTCAGTAGGTTGTTGGAGGAGAGACGCCGGAAGTGGTGGCGAGCGGCTGCGCGATTCCGTTGTCGGTGGACGAGTTGCGTGATGAGAGTTGCTAGGTCGATTTCTGGCAATGAGGAGAACGCCTGATTGTGAGCAAATATGGCGCTCTGAAGGGCAGGGACGCACGTCTGGTAGAGCTCGATGGTAGCCTCGTGAGGTGGTAGAAGGACTAGCCGTTTGTAGACCTCCCAATCAGCCCAGAATTTGCGTAGGGCGTGTCCCGGCATATGTAAAGCGGCCTTGGGCCGCGTAGGGGCAGCCCGGCGGAGCGGGGCGGGGCGGGGCTGGGCTGGATAGGGAGGGACTTGAGGTGTGTAGATAGCCGCGCCGTAAGGGTCCGTGCCAGCTGTACGATAATCGGACATCAGGGCAGGGGTGGGGTGGGACGGGGCCGTGGTGGTGGTGGTGGTGGTAGGGTGTAGGATGATGTCATGCGCATAAGAGGCTGCGCCGTGAGGGTTGGTGCCAGCCGTACGATAGCCAGGGGGAGGGGCCGTCGTGTGATGGGTGATGTCATGCGCATAAGAGGCTGCGCCGTGAGGGTTGGTGCCAGCCGTACGATAGCCAGGGGGAGGGGCCGTCGGGTGATGGGTGACGTCATGCGCAGACGAGGTTGCACAATGAGGGTTGGTGCCAGCCGTACGATAGCCAGGGGGGGCATAATGGCCGCCGTAATACCGACCGTCGCTACCGACACCAGTGTGGGCCTGGCCGTCAGTAGGGGAGGGTGTGGGATGTTCGCTCTTGATAGGGTGGATAAGGGGATCAGTCATGTTCATATGTAACAAAGACATGTGGGGAATAACTGGCATATGGTGGGGCACTGAGACATGGGTAACTGGCATATGGTCGGGCACTGAGACATGGGGAGATGTATGGGGTAGCACTGGGACATGGGGAGATGAGTGAGGTGTAGGTGTCTGTGTAGAGGGGTGAATAAGTGTATCACTGGTGGGGTGTGAGGCAAAGGATGGGTCAGCCTGGTGGATAACATTACTGGCCTGGGGCTGATGTTGTAGAGGCTGGTGGGGCTGGAGATCCTGGCGGGGCGGTGGTGGAGCTGTCGCGGGGCGATGTTGTAGTTGAAGGTGCCGGTCCTGGTGATGCTGGTCCTGGTGATGCTGTAGAAAGGTGGCGATACTCAATTGGAGGGTGTCGATCCTTTCATTCAAGTAGGTGATGGATGGGTGTGGAGACAGGGCATCGGGCAATGAAGGCTCGACCGGTTGGGAGGTAGATGTAGCAGGGTAGGGGCCGCATGGCTGCAAGCCGGCTTCCACAGCAGCTGCAGCCTCAGCTAGGTAGTGCAGGTTCTCCATGTAGGTTCAGATACTGATATACACTGCGCCATATATTACAGATGAATGGAGATATAACACCAGTACTCTTCAATCCTTTATTGGCTAGGGTTGAGTACAGGAGCGCCGAGACGCTTGTTGGCTATGTGAGAGTCTGGTGTGAACTGAAGGACTTGCTGCCTCCACAGGCCTGGGTGCCACTGGCGCCAGCAAGTCTAAAGTGTCTGTGGTGCCATATGATGTTGGACAATAGTGTGTATACATTATTATTATACCATATATTTTCTTTTTACAAGTCTTCTCCTCTACTTCGACATTGCAAGAAAAAGTGTACACGCATGATCACTACGCCCGATTGGACTACCTAATATTAATTCCTCGACAATTTCCTCATTGCTAAATATCAAGTCTATAACACTACCTCATGTCTCCCCTCTGTATCTTGTA